>JAYESA010000006.1:135648096-135733096 GCA_036927795.1 Iris macrosiphon
GAATCTGATCTACCTGTGGCTGAATCTGTACCACCCTATCCACTGCCATCATGGCCACCTGGTGGGCGTTCTCAATGCCCAGCCTCATCACATCCACCTGAAAGTGCTGCACGTCCATCATCTCCCTGAAGAACGCACACAACTACGCGACATCTACTGGTACAGGAAGTGGTAGAGGAACCACCGGAACGACTGGGGTAGTTCTCGGATCGACAGTTGAAGGAGGATCCCCAGGAGAAACAGATGCTCCCTCGACCGTAGTAGTGGTGAGTGGAGCGGTAGCAGCTGCCTGAATACGAGCTGGACGAGAGGTAGCAGACCTCTGAGTGGCAACTGCTGGAACGGTACGATGGGATCGTGTCTTCGGAGGCATCCTGAACACAGATCAAAAGAAGTCAATACGGCGCAAGATACGATATCATCAAGGAAGGACAGTAATATTTCAAAAGAAACAATTTCAGAATAATTAGATTAGAATTGTTCCTAGTCGTGATTGAGTACACTCTCATCCTAGATCCTAGATCCTAGAGCAGGCTCACAGTAGTACAACTAAATCATTGTACTACCACGACACTGCACTAATTGCGAATCGAGACCTGCATGGGGCCGCCACCAAAAATGTGTCATGACCCGCACCCAAAAAATTGGGCATGAGTCGTGGGTACTTCCAGCCTACGCCGCAGCATCGACAGTAGAACGCTGTCTAGGTCAACTATCTAGATAACAATCTCACGCAATCAATATATAACCCTGTCAAGATCTCAACTCCAAACGGAGGAGCAATATCATAATGATAATCACAATGTACTCAATCACGAATCTAAGCACGATAAGATAACACAGAAAACTAACAGCTATAAAGTCTAACCAACAACAACTACTACAACAATCACTACATCAATAATAATAATACATCATCCAAAATCAAATATAATACAAGGTCTCAGTCCAAAATGGGGGACAAATACGGTGCTAAAATCTAATCAAAACAACAACAGGTCCTAGTGATCCCGGCTACCAACCCGAAAATCACTCCTAAATTAGAGGGTCCCTGTCTGCACCATCGATAGGCTCAGGTCCATAAAATGTTGGACACCACTCCTCCGGATACTCTGGAAAAATATGTCCAGTCAGGACTGGAGCAAGTACATCTCTAACAGCAGTTCCATTTAAATGATAAAAATATAAAACAGTTATAGCAAGTAGCAAGAAGAATGAAATAAAGTATGAACAAGGAAATATGCATGTATCACTGGTGCATAAAGGTAAAGATGCATGAATATCAGAAGCAAGATAGTAATAACTGCACGATACAAGAAAACTAAGCTAAGATCAAGTCCGTACACATGAACGTATAGTGAGTCCAGCATAAAATACATGTAGTGAGTCAAGTCCAGAAATATGTAAGTGAGACCAGCAAAAAATACAAGAGAGTCCAGACTATAAAGAATGAACTCGGTGTCTTTGAAATACTTGTTTTGACATGTAAACGGCTAGGGGTAAGTACGGCTCACCGCGCACTGGGTGCGCGGCTGCTATCATTCCAGATTAGACCAGAGGGGATGATTCCTGATAATTCTATATGGGAATGTTTACATGTCTACTCGAGTATTTTCCCGTCCCGACTAGTACAAGTGAATCCAAGACCCGACACATAAATCAAGAATGAATCCAGCCTGAAACATGAGTGATGCCTGTAGTGATGCCTGTAGGTGATGCCTGTAATAATTCCAAAATAGAGGCCAGAAACATAAAATATATGTGTCACAACTAAATGAATCCAGAAATACCAGTCAGTATCCCGTGTTGTGCCAGAATAATCAGATGATACTATAGAAGAAGCTGAATCATAATAATCATCAGATAATAAAAACTATCAGAGAATGTACTCGCCTGACGTCTTGAACAACTGGCGATCCGAACTGGTGTTGCAAGGACCTATTACGAAAAGCAAGGTTAAACAGGTTTCTAATGAGTTAAACAGATATAAAATAACTAAAAATAGGCTTCTAGGGTCGTTCTAGGTCAAACGGGTCAAACCGGTGAAATCTGGATCAAAAATCAACTCTGGGTCCAAAAAGTCAACCCTAGGTCAAAACTAGGTCAAAAGTTGACTTTGGCGGCCAACTAAGTCAACCACGGTCAAGTCTAGGTCAAACTAGGGTGCCCCTAAAATTCTAGGTCAAAACTAGGTCATTAAGCTAATAAACCCTCAAACTCGCCTCATTGAGATACCGGGATACCCTCGGTATCCGATACCTCATCCTACGCTATACGCCATGTCTATACCCTCTAAAACCTATGCTAGCACGCGTAAATATATACACATATACATAAAAACCTATCTCTAAAGTCAAACCTAGGCAAACGCTCAAAAACCCCGCTCGAAACTCAATACCTTGGATATCTCAAGGTATTGAGATACCTTGGTATCTCAAGGTATTGAGATACCTTGGTATCTCAAGGTATTGAGATACCTTGGTATCTCAAGGTATTGAGATACCTCTCTAAACTCAACCCTACTACCCCTCTAGCTAACTAACTATGCATAAACATAAATATCTAGCTATAATCTAGGCTAAAATATATATATCTAATACATATATGCATACACCTAGGTATCTACATATATATATCACACATACATACATATACACATACCTTATATTTATAACCAAACTCATATATATATATATATATATATATATATATATATATATATATATATATATATATATCTAGAACTAGTTATATCTAAACTACCTATCTAACTATATGTATATATATATCTATATACATAGTTAATAACTACCTATCTAATATCTATCCATCTATCAATCTACCTATCTACCTAGTATCTATCTATCTAAAATTCTATCCATCTATTTATCTAACATCTATCTATCAATCCATCTATCTAGCTATCTATTTACAATTCTATCTATCTATCTATCTAGATATCTATCTATTTATATCTAGATATCAACTATCTATCTATCTATCTATCTATCCATCTATTATCTATCTATGTATCCATCTAACTATTTATCTAGTATCTAGATAACTATCTATCCATAAATCTATCTATTATATGTCTCTCTATGTAGTTATCTATATATCTAACTATCTAGTTATCTATATATATAACTATACCTTGCTACCCCTAGCTACTGCTGCTTACCCTGCTGCTGGTGCTGCTGCTGCTTAGAACTGCTGCTGCTGCTGCTGCTTTAACCTGCTGCTGTTGCTGATGCATTAGCTGTTATTGCTGCTGCCTAGCTGCTGCTGTGCTGCTGCTGCACTGCTTTTCTGCTGTTGCTGCTGCTGCTTTTCTGCTGCTGCACACTGCCATCCCCCCTCTTGACACACCAGCAAGCACACAGACACACACACACATATCTATATATATATATATATATACCAACATACATATATATATATATATATATATATATATATATATATATATATATATATACACAACTATAAATATATATATATACATACACACTAACATATATACTTACACACACACACTAACTTATATAAACACACACACACTCATATGCACAAACACACACACACTAATACATATATAAACACATATCTATATATATATAAATAAATACACTTATCTATATATATACACACACAAACCTATAGATATATATACATACACACAAAGATATATATATTATATATATACATATACACACACACACACTCAAACATATATATATATATATATATATATACACACACACACACACACACACACACAAACACATAGATATATACAAACACACACACACACATAGATATATATATAAACACACATCTATAAATATACACACTCATACATATATACATATATATACAAACTCTCACATATACATAAAAACACACATACATATATAAATATATATATATATATATATATATATAGAAACACACACACAAATATATATATATATATATATATATATATATATATATACATATATATATATATATATATATATATATATATATATATATATATATATATATATATAACACACACAACACACAACACAACGCACAACGCCCCACCAACGCACGCCCAACGATCCCTACACGCACAAACACAAATATATATATATAATATAACCCGAGAACTCTAGCACACACTCTCCGAAGCTAATCCAACGCGTGCACAAGCTTGAAACTAAGAAACCAAGTCGAAATGGCCGTTCGGTTATTTCGACGAACACGCGGTGTGCGGTTCGGAAAACCTCCTGAAACGCACACCAAACCAACTCAGAATCGGCCCAAAATTTACCCACGAGTTCTAAACGATATCTAAATCCTAGAAAAAATGCTACCCTGTCGATTCTAGGCCCGTGGCAAAAATGCAAACGCACTTAGAACCGGCGACGACGAAAACCCCGAAAACGCCCGAAACGCTCGTTTCTCCGCGACACGACTTCACGTGTCCGAACGGAGATGTTCACTAACCCTCAAGACACCCAACAACGTCTACCTAGGTCCGTCTAACCTAGGACCTCACCCAAAATTGGGCCAATTTCGGATTCCACCCGAAATTGACACAAAATCTAGTGTTAAAGTCTCCAAACACAACCAAACTAGTTCCAACTTCCTCCCACGGGTAGCCCTAAGGTCTATGAAGGTTCTAAACTACTAATTACACTATATAAAAGTAATTAGTAAGGAGAAAGTTAGGGTTTACCTCTTGGGAGTTGAAATTCCAAGGCCAAAGTCTCCAATCTACTAGAAATCACCTCCCTCAAGCTCCAAGCCTCCAAATCTAGCCTTCACTCCAAGTCTAGGCTCTAAACACCTAGGTTAGGGAAAATCATAAGGTTAGGGTTCACATAAAGAATAAGGAATGGAAGAAGGAAGGAAGAAAAATGGAGAGAACTTACTTGGAAGAAGGAAGGAAGAAGAAAGAAGAAGTGGAGAAGAAGAAGAAGTGAAGAAGAAGAAGAAGAAGAAGAAGAAGAAGAAGAAAATGAAGAGGGGCTGCTGTGTTTGGTCGGGTGGGGGCTGGAAAATAGGGGCCGGCCATGTAAAGTAGGTTTCCAAAGTCTCCAAATGTCCAAAATGTCCTTCTCTCACTTGGGTTTGGGTTTCGGGTTCCAAAAGCACTCAAACTAACTCCAAATCTCTCCAACTAACCCACTAAAAATATAATAAATATTTTAAACCCAAAAATAGGTCTCACATGGTGTGGGTTGGGTCGGACATGGGTCCACTAGGGTCTGACATGGGTCCAGGCTAGCCAAAATCCTAAAATAATCAATAAAAAAATAACACAACCATCAATTAAATATAAATATAATTAATTATAAATAATACACAATTAACCAAATTAAAATAAAAAAATATCCGGCTCTGGAAATAGGGTAGTGACATCGCGCAATGAGTCACGATTGCCCATAGAGTCTATGCGGGCTCTGAGTTCTCGTACCTCCCACATTGGTTCCTGAGCTTTATCGACTGTGGAATAAGCAGACGATCCGGGTAGGAGATGGTTATCGCCAGGGGTGAAGCTTTTGTATTTGAATCCCTATTTGTCTCGGGATACAGGCCTGCTTGGCCAGAGGCTCTTGCTGGTTGTGGGGGCCATATTTGCCTTAATTTCTAGCATTTTCTGGGTCAAGGCTTGCATTAATGCGCTTATGGTCTGCATCATCATCGAGAGCGACAGATTGGAGGTACTATACTTCTGACCTCCTCTCATGGAGGGGGCCTTCCGAGCAGAATAGAACGAGGCAAAGGACGGCTCCTCTTCCAATAGTGCTTGCACATTCTCCGGGTTGCAGCCAGGTGGATGCCTTTTGTTGCAGCTACTGGAATGTCGACTGCCTGTTTGTAGGTACTGTTATTTTATTACAGCAACAGTTGATGATAATGTTGGTACAGTGATGCCCTGGGGAGAATACTTTGTATGCCGTGGTTATTTTTCTCACTTTGCTCTTGTGATTGATCACGTTGTGCAAGTCAAGCGAGGGCTGACTCACCTTTGTGCCCTTCTTATGGCTCAGGTAGATTGAGCACATGGGCGCGTAGGTGTTAATTTTGCTTCCTGGCCTGGGGTTCGTACAAGAACTTGCCCCAAGTTGCCAACGGGAGACTCTTTAGACCGACCCTGTCTGATTGCCACTGAGGGCTAGACACATCGGCCAGTTTTATATGACTTTTTATCAGGGGCACGCATAGAAAGCGGCGCCTGCTGGCGGTCGGTAGAATAAGCAATTGCTTGATCTTGGCGAGCTTGTATTGCCCTAGACTTCTTCGTCCTAGCATGCGCCGGTGTGTAGTATGAAGGGTCCAAGTTCACATCTTTCCCTTTTTCAGTGAAGCGCATGGAGTCAGCGCTTCTTGAAATTCGATCAAAGATGAAACTTTTGTAGCTATCCTGGCCGCATGTGGCTATCCTGGCCGCATGTGGCCATTTACCTGCGGCCGTCGACCAGTGTCGCATGTGGACTTTTGTCTGCGGCCGCCGACCATTATGCCCCAGTACTGGAATACAAAGACGAACATGGCCAGCTCCCCCGTACACGGTATAGAACGTTATATGGCGGTCACGGCTGTAACTAGACAAGGGATGCATACTATAAGAAAGTCACTTAGGGTCATACAGCAAATCTATTGTTGCAATCAGTCAAGCAAGAACAGTAAACATAGAACATATATGACAAAAAAGTAAGGTATCCCAAACACCCTGCCAAAATATTCTAGAAACCAGCTGTGCAAAATAAGAAAGCTGGCAGAGTATCAAAAGTACATGAATATGATCTGCTGCAGTCTGATTAATTACAATTATGTAGGAAAACTAAATGTCCAAATTCATGGCTAACAAGTATCGGTAGCTAAACGCCCAAAATAACTAAAGTGTGCAATAACTAGCAGGGAAGAAGGAACCCACTCGTTCCCTTCAACGGTCATCTGTCTGGTACTCGCCATTATTCAAAGGAAAATACGCTTGATCCTCGGGTTCTGGCTCTAAACCTGGCCATGTAAAACCAGTTAGGTTAGACCCCAAATAACAAGTACCACAAAGGAAGCACGAATGAAGAAATAAAACCAAGTTTATGAAATAGACACACACACACACAGATATACATACATACATACATACATACATATATATATATATATATATATATATATATATATATATATATATATATATATATATATATATATATATCATAGTTTTGGTTCATAGCCTATCGTGACACAATAATCTAACCCTACAACCAAACAAGGACAAGGGTTAGACCATCGCACCATGATAGTCTATGTCCCTAGACTATTTGATAACAGGATTAATACACAACCAAGCTCAGTTAAAAAATTGGCCAATCATTTGTACGGCTTACTAGATGAAGTCTGGGTTATCCCAGAGGTATTATGCATATAGGAATCCTCAAATCGAACCAGGTACTAGCAGGGTAAGCCGAGCCATAAATCGCCGCATAGTACGTAGTATTGCTCACCGGTCCCTCGTAAGGCCACCGTGCTAAGATCGCATAGAACACATAGTATAGTATAATAGTCGGATATTGTCATCCACTAATGAGGACTTAGACAATATCCATGGGGATTAGCCTGCACACCCCAATTCAAATGACTGGAGGTAGCTAGTTAGGCACGATCTCAAGATTATATTTTCTCCCAATGCTCTACAAGTTTAGTTGTCTAGTTAACCCTATTATTAATTGGAATGACATGGCGTGGTCATATGGTATTTACCTTATATGATGTACCATAGTACGGCCACGCTAGATACGAATCTACTTTTTCACTTGATAGTTCAATTTGGATCCATCCCAGCGTGATGCAACAATTAACAGATCTTAGTCACGCTTGGTTATTGACCAACTATCATGTCCATGCTGGAGGAATTTATTAGATTACATATCGTTTAGCATGTAGGCACTCCTCGGTATGAAACATGTAACATAATCACGTAGAAACACTTAGCACGTAGGAACATATAACACATAGTAAGTGTATCAGCACGGATACCAATAGTTGAGTCAAGTTACCAATCAATGCTAAACCACATGAGTTCTAGCACATAGCAATACGTAGGTCGAGTTAGGCACATAGGTAATCATAGTCACTTGGCCGCATGGTCTATCTTTATTCATAGTCGGGTCAAGCATATATATAGTCAGGTTCAATACATGGTCACTCAGTTCTAATGCATTCCAATCATCAATCTCACACTTATAATCACAAAAATCCAATAAAGCATCAAACCAAGAAAAATCAACAAATCATGCACACAGTGTCGCATAGAGTCAAGGTCGCATATGACAGGTGCCGCATAGAGATTGATGTCGCATAGGAAGTCAGGTCGCATAGCCGCATGGGTCGCATAGGAAGTCCCGCATAGCCGCATGGGTCGCATGATTTTAGACCGCATGGTCGCATGAGCTCAGACCGCATAGCCGCATAGGTCGCATAGGAAGTCAGGCCGCATAGCCGCATGGGTCGCATAAGTTCAGACCGCATGGCCGCATGAGCTCATACCGCATTATCGCATGGGTCGCATAGGAAGTCAGGCCGCATAGCTGCATGGGTCGCATGAGTCGCATGAGTTTAGATCGCATGGCCGCATGAGCTCAAACTGCATGAGTCTACTTGCCGCATATAGGTCAAGGCCGCATGGAACTCTCGACTGCATGGAACTTTGTCTTCTCTAGACAGCAAGTTCAGCCATGGCGAGAACTCCAAAAATTAAAAATAATATTTTCTTCATAAAAATTTTATTTCAACTCTGAATCAAGTAAACGAAAAGCCAAAATGCTCGAAACGAAGTACTTCATCCATCCCAAAAACTATTTTTCAAAATACCATGTTTTAGTAGATCAAAACCACCAAAAATCAAGGATCACATAAAAATCCTAAACATAGAATGTAGATCTACTCCAAGTACTAAAAGTGTTTAGAATCATCCTGGACACATAATAGACTAATAAAAATACAAGAAAAGAGCAAGAATCAAAAATTAAGAGATTTTTTCATGTAGTGCAAGGTGTACTTGCCTTAAAATAAAAGAAAGAGGAGAAAATGAAGGATGGGGGAAGAGAAGGAAATAAGTTAGCTTATAGAGATAGGGTTTGAGGTTTAGACCATGGGTTCAACTCATGACTAAACCAACCCAACAATTAAACCATGGGTCTAATTGAACCAAAGAATGGGTCTAGTCTCCATGACATGCAACCTAACTACCATGCAAGCAACAAATAATATAAGGAAAACTAATATGTTCCAAATATGTATATCGGGAACGGGGAGTGACAATGGCGTTGTGGCCACATGCGAGCTCTTGTTTGGCGTTGGTCGAATGAAAACTTTGGCCGCATGATGACCAGGCCGCATGTGAGCTCTCATTTGGCCTTGTCGAATGGATATTTTGGCCGCATGGGTGACGAGACTGTATGGGTATGTAGCCACATGAGCATGTGGTGTGGCGCGTTTGACGAGGCCATCAATGAGTTGATGTGACTTTTCATCTTTTTCTAATCTGTCGTACTCACGAGTCTCGAAGAATCTCAGTGTGATGAGTGATGTGTCAGAAAATCTGACAGACATCGACTGATGTGTTAGTGAGGGGTCCTATGCGACTCTATTCTCTGTGGTTGTTCAGGTCGTATAAAGTATAGTATGCGACTTCTAGATCTTTGGTTGACCAGGCCGCATGTGACGTCTATGCGGCTAGGTTGATCAGGTCTCATGTGGCTCCTCTGCGGCTAGGTTTGTTTAGGCCGC
Organism: Iris macrosiphon; assembly: GCA_036927795.1. Taxonomy (NCBI): domain Eukaryota; kingdom Viridiplantae; phylum Streptophyta; class Magnoliopsida; order Asparagales; family Iridaceae; genus Iris; species Iris macrosiphon. The sequence goes on from JAYESA010000006.1 coordinate 135,657,889, forward strand.
ATGTAGCTCCTCTACGGCTAGGTTTGTTTAGGCCGCATGTAGCTCCTCTACGTCCTGTCTTTTGTTCTTTTGAGGGGGCATGACCTTTATGCAGCCTGCATAATTTTTTATTCTTCTACAGTCATCAGTGAAAATGACCACAAACTTATCAAAAAATGATCTGAAGACTCGATTTATCAAATCCATGAACGCGGCTTGGAGGTTTGTCAAATGGCATCACCAAGAATTCATAGTGTCCATATCTAGTACGAAATCCTGACTTTGGCACATCCTCTGGCTTGATCTTTAGCGGGTGGTAGCCGGAACGAAGGTCTATCTTAAATAACTCTAACATACCCTACAGTTGATTGAATAGGTTGTCTATTCTAAGTAATAGATATTTGTTTATGATGGCAATATTTTCTACTCTCGATAATCGATGCACAGCCACATCGATCCATTTTTTCTTCACAAATAGAGCTGGTGCTCCCTACGGAGAGACGTTAGTGCGAATATATCTACAGTCTAGCAAATCTTGTAACTGAATCGTTAGTTCCTTTATAGGTGTCATTCTATATAGAGTTTTGGAATCGGTCTAGTATATGGAAATATATCGATGGTAAACTCTATCTATCGACCGGGAGCCATGCCAGGTAGCTCATATGAAAATACATCGAGAAATTCTACCATGACCTCAATATGTACTGCATATGCACATCCTTTCTAGTTTTTCACACAAAAGTGAAATATCCTTCATAACTGGATTGTAGCAGGCATCGAGCAGATGTTGCAAAAAATCACTATACATGCTTTTCACGTCTGACCACACGAGTAGAAGAATTCGATTTCCCAGATGGATGAAATACAACTCTCTTTTCCGTGTAATCAATTATCACCAAGTAAGAACCAAGTCAATCAATACCCAAAATAATGATATACTCCTTAGTATCTATGATCACATCAATAGACAACTTAGTACCTACGATACAAAATATAGCCATCTCTACATATTAAATATGTAGGCATTTCCATACCAGATGGGGTGCTAACACTAAGGTTAAGATTTAACAATGGCATCTTTATTCCTTGCTCTTCGGCAAAATTTGTATAAAACTATGGGTTGTCCTTGAATCAAACAACACTATAGTTGGAATATTATTAAAAACTAGTATATCTGACACAACTGTGTTTGAGGAATACACCTCCTCTTGAGTCATCATAAATACTGGACCCTGCACATTGGGTCGACGGTTCTATGTATCTTGCGGAGTTATCTGAATAGATCGTGGCACCTTCTCACAGTTATGCTGATGTTGAGGTTACGGAGAATGTTGATTAGGACTTTCGCATTAACAATCACGAGAAAAATAACATAGTATGCCACACTTGAAGCATCCCCGTTCTAAGATTTGGCATTCTCTAGCCTAGTGCCCCCTTATAGTGGGCATTTAGCACATCCTAGGTTATGCCCTTGATAGCCACCACTGTTTGAATGCTTTTGAGCATTGTGTCCTCCTGAAGTACTAGGGTACTTGTGAATAAAATTTTGTGCAGCACCTGCAGCATCTGGAGGATACTATGGCTCCAGGTAGAGAGCAAGATTTACTGACTCCCCCATAGTCTTGTACTGCGGAATAACAACATGGGCTTGAATGAAAGGTTGCAGACCTTCTTCGAATCTTGGTGCTCAAGTCGCTGCATCTGACAATTAGCAAATTTGGCAAGTCTGTTAAATTCTGTCACAGACTATATAATTGTAATAGTTCCTTGCTTGAGGTAAATGAACTCATTTTGTTTTTGTCGACGGATCGCAGGGGGAAGGTACTCCTCTTCGAACGCCTTTTGAAAGGTGACCCAAGTGATCTTTGTATTCTTGCCATCACTAAGGATATATCGCTTTTGAACGTCCCACCAATCGTGTGCGTTCATGCGCAATTGAAGTTGTACGCAAACTACTCACTTGGATTCATGAATGTCGAACAGCTCAAAGTGGTCTTTAATTTTGTTAGTCAGTATCTTCTTCAGGATACTGTTGTTTATACAGTATTGAGTCAGAAAAGTAAGCCTCAATGTATGCTACCATAAATTTTTGAAGTCTTTGTTTGTGATCAAGAATGGTTCATTTTGAAAAACAGAATCAACACTGAAGAGATAAAAATGTCTACGTTAATGAGTTGGACTTTCAATCTCTTACTATAAAAATTGAAGAATGAAGCAGCGAAGTCTTGAAGAGTAAGATCAACTTTATTCTAAATGAAGATTTGAAGATATCGAAGGTCGTCATCATAGATTTAAAAAAAAATTGGACTAAAGAAAGTTGGACAAGAAAACCGAAGATTGAAGATCAAATTGATGATACAATTTTATTCCACTCTTTCAGTTTTTCTAAAAATAAATAAATAAAAAGTTACAAAGTGTCTTAAATAAATGTAAGTCAATAAAGTTTATTTTATTTTCATTGATTTTTTTTCCTTCTTTTCTACTACTATTACAGTTTTTAAATAGTCCACACCAAGGCACAAGCCTAAGCTAAAAAAAATTAAATGACCGGTCAGCCCAGACACTGCTCAGACCTGAACAGGACGCAACCCGGTCTAGCCAGCCTGGACAAACTAAAACCAGGTTCTGGACCAAGCTAGATTTATGGTTTTGGTCTTTGGTTTGGCCCCAGACTGGCCAGGCCCGAACCAAACCGGATCAAAACCATTCAAATTTAGGCCGGGTAACCGGTCCGGCCCACTTCACATCTTAATACACATGTGGTAGGTGTAATATATATATATATATATATATATATATATAAGCTATAAATATTCACACATAAAAGTGGAAATAACTGTAACCTCTCTCTATCACACATTAATATCCTTTCCCACCCCCCACATGTTGTTGCATTACAGCAAGCAAGGAAGGGGCACCCACTGATCATTCATAACCCTACCTCCTCACTGCATCCTTCAACAGAAGCGTCTCTCTCTCTCTCTCTCTCTCTCTCTCTCTCTCCACAACTGTTGCCCCACAGACCTAAACATTTCTCTCTCCTCACTCATTTTCACCACATCTCAGTGACATAGTACATACATATGTAAGTTATATGTAACCATATACATCTTCTTCTTGTTTTCCTTTCCTATCTCCTCTCATCAGACTACTCCCCATCTCTTCCTTGGGTGTGCACAGACACCACAGCTAGCTGTCCAGCTCGCCACAGATCTGGCAATTGGAGAGAAATGTCAGCCCAACTCTCGCCTGAGCATGTTTGCTATGTCCACTGCAACTTCTGCAACACAATCCTCGCGGTATTATTATTTTACAATTATTAAATAACCCCCCCCCCCCCCCCCCCCCCCCCCCCTCTCTCCCCCTCTCTCTCTCTCTCTCTCTCTCTCTCGCGCGCGCGCTCCAAAGTACAAGGAAGCAATTGTACTTAGCTCAAGCTTCTGAAAACATAAGTAAGATTTGCAAAGCATCTCATGTTTTCTCTCTCTCTACGAACATGCACGACCTTTCGAGCGGTAGCATACAAATGAATTTGAATCCATTGTTAAGTACTTGATGAGAGAGATTTGTTGGTAGTAGTTAAGTAGTACATGGCTGGTCGATGCCGTTCTTCGTATAAAGGGATTCGGTGATCTTACATCGATCTCATGCAAGGATCGGTGGGCTTTTCGGAGTTCATGTGTAATTCACTCTTCTTAAATTCCATGGTTGGAAGAGGAGTGATCGATGATATGTGTGTGTTCATTTTTATTTGTTAAGGCTTCTTCTTCTTCTTTTTTTCTCTAGGGCTAATTCCTAGTGAGTTATATTCTTATTTTTCGGAACCCAACCTTAAGTTTTGAGCCTTTTTTGAGATTGTTCTCACCTTTTTTGAGATTGTTCTCAGAGACATGGCCGAAAGAACTCCATTTTTTTTTTTTTTTTTTAAATTAGATCTAGTATAGGAAAGACTCACCATAATCTGCAGTTGACATCGCATGCTTTTGGTACCATGTGGGAAAAAAATAAAATCTCAAGCCCTCAAAAAAAGTCAGCACTACAAAACAATTAACAAAAACGTATAAGATTTTTTTCCTGGAATCATCATATATATTTTGTATCGATCTACGTACATAAGTGGTGCTATAGCCACGCGGTCTCCATCATCGTCGTTTATTTGGCTGTGCCTTGGTTGAGCTCACCCAATAGAGATCCCAATGGAAAACTGAGTTGAGAATGTACACGTTTGCACAACTTTCTGTGGAGAGCTGCTCCCTTTCTCTCTTCTTGATAGTTGTGGTAATGGGTCAGTATGGTCACGTCGTTTTCTCCTCTCTTTCCTCTTGTAGTTTTATTACCTTTTTTTACTTGTTACTTGGTGACTGACTGACTTTCCTGTGAGCAAAATGGTGCAGCGGAATTAAAGGATATGGCTATATATATATATATATCCATCCAAAGAATTCTATGCACATACAACAGTAGGATGTTGCATGCACAGTAGGAGCCTAACTCTCTCTGTATATCTGCAAGAGAGAGAGAGAGAGAATGTGTAAATGTGTGTGTGGAGGGGTCCTTTTGGTTTTAAAGTCGTAGAAAAAACTCCAAGACATTATTATTACATGTTGATTGAATATATATATAGCACGCTCATGAAATATTTTTATTTTTTGCACTGACTGGTCAAAAAGCCAGGACTATAAATTAAAGAGGAAGTTGCATGTAGCTTACTGTCAGTATAAATTTTTCTCAAATAGTTGCTGATGTTCTTGATAAATAGCCTTAGTAGGGTTGGAACGAAAGGATTAATGTAGCTGACTAAAGAATTATTTCACATTTATATCATTAGAAAGCACCAAAACTCCTAAAAAAACAAAAATTGTGTTTTGAGTCATGTTGGACAGGAATCAAACACGTCCACATATTTTCACTAAGACATCAAATTTGATGTTGCATACGTACTGTGTAGTGCATTCGAGATCATGTAATTGCAACGTACATCTCCTTACTGTCGTACGTTCTTACCATATGGACCATATATATATATATATATATATACACACACACACACACACGTAGGTGTAATATACATTTACATCTTTCCAGCAGTCGTTCCCTAAAAATGCGTGCACGTAATTGTAAGAGCAGCATCAAGGACACCCCTAATTTGAGCATCACTAGTTTCTCAATGCCTCTTATATGTTATACTTTCCTACCTGTACTTGACTGAAATATAAATTCTAAGAGTTTTCTTCAATGGAAAATCCATGCCCCACATGAATTAGTGAGAAAATTATATATGCAACTGACATTAGGTTCTGCTTCATTCTCTTATTGTTTTTTTAGGTCAGTGTTCCAGGAAACAATATGTTCAACATTGTAACTGTGAGGTGTGGCCATTGTGCTAACCTTCTGTCTGTGAATATGAGGGTTCTACAGACACACTCTTCTCAGGAGCTTCAGGTTCAAAATCTCCCTAACTAATTCCACTTTTCTTCATTTAATTAATTAATTCCATGCCTTTTTCTTTCTAAATATAATTGACTTCTTGCATGGTACGTATAGCCTTATTTGCAACTAAAAATCCTTAATTATCATTCTCTTGTGACTACATATCCAGAATTTTGAAATTTACCAACTTGTGTTGTGAATAAGCGCGATAAGAGACCGACAACACACATCATTTTTTTTTCGTCAACTAGTTCCAGATGATTTAATAAATACAAGATGATTATGTGATGGTTACGTATGTATAAGCTCTCAAAAACCCTAAATAAACTGTAGGGCAAATAATAAACAATCACAAAAACACTCTTTAAGTTTGGAGACAAAAAATATAATATACCCCCAAAATATCAGATGAGGACGCTGCCCTTGACCTCTGAACTAACCCTGTACCTTACTTCAGAAGGGACTTTACCATTAAGAGGGTATACAGTGCAAATATGGTGATCATACATGTACTTGTTTTCTAATACAGAATAAGAATGGAAACATCTTTTATTTTTTTTAGATAAAAGATGTGATCAAGGAGATCCCAGTCAAATTTCATTCATAACAGGGTTCAAATTTTATTCATATCATTCATAAATAGATTAATAAACTATAGACAATAGAATACATATATTTTCCTACAGAGAACTAAATTTATACTATATTACGTGTAGAGAAAAATGTTTTCCAAAATTGCAATTTGAGAAACCAAATGACAATAATATGGGCACATTGGTTGAAACCCATTTTGCTAGCTTTAAGCCCAGTTTAACTAACTTTAAAACCAGTTTAAAATAAAACTAAAAATATTAGAGAGAGAGAGAGAGAGAGAGAGAGAGAGGCGTTTCCTGTAGCTCCATCACCCTTGTTAAGGGTGGATGTGAATTTTTTTTTTTCTCTAAATCCTAAGGGAACTCATGAGTTCTTAATTTTTAATTTTGGCCACGTTAAACCGTTGAAATAAATGCATCTCATCTCTTAATTTTTTTAAGGACTTTAATAGAAAAAAAATTCAAGGACCTAAATAGAAAATGACACCCCTGTGTCGTATCCGTATTGGAAGTTCTCATTAGTTTCTGTAATTAATAAGGTGCCCTTAATTTTTTTTATATTCTTATTTTATAGATAAAATATGAAATGTAAAAATTGAAAGAAAAAAAATTAACACCACCAAAACGCCTACGCAGACGTTCCTTTTCTTTCTTTTTTTTAGTTTTGGTTTCTGCAAATTAAAAATAAAATCAAATAGCATCAAACGTCCTTAGTAAGGACATTTGTAGTAATGTATACACCCTTGATAAGGGCAATGGTTTTTTTATTTTATTTTCTGGTTCTGCAAATTCAAATTTTTCTTAATAAAAATGACATTAAATGACCTTAGTAAGGACTCTCTCTCTCTCTCTCTCTCTCTCTCTCTCTCTATCTATATATATATATATATATATATATATATATATATATATAAATTTTATTTTAAACTAGTTTTAAAGTTTGCCAAAATGGTCACAACCAATGTGCCTATAGTATGAGCATTTGGTTTCTCAAATTGCAATTCTGAAAAATAAATTCTCTACACGCAATATAGTATAAATTTAGTTCTCTGTAGATAAATTTCTGCATAGAATAAAATACAAAAGAACAAAGTTGAGAATATAGAATCTGAAGAGGAGAATTGTTGTAAAGATAGGCAACTGAATGACATTAAAAGCATTTGTAGGTATATCTGATTGTCTCAATACACCTTTAGTTGAGATTTTCAATACTGGGATCAAACTTCTACCCAAAATGATATATATAATATTTTCAAAGAATATTAGAAAAAAAAATCAAATTTTACAGTTTTTGAATTGAATATTTTTTTATTTCTTTTATTCCAAACACACCGAACAATAGACACTATAGCAAAATAACCAACAAGTAAGGAATCTCTTGCAATAGACTTTCTCCATGAGGTCCAGTACCTCAACAGATCCATAGGCTTATTTATCATATTAATGGCACTAAAATTCAACAACGGTATTCAGCAAATAATGAATTTGGATCTAGATCAAATATAAGAAAAACAATGAATATGGATAAAGCGAATAGAAACATGGGTCGAATACAATAGTATTTTGTAGAAGATTATGCTAGATTTTATAGAAGATTATGTTGTTAGGATTGGTTCATATTAGGAATCCTAATAATAATTGGATTGGAGCAATATCTTAATCCTACCTAGTCAATGAGATCTAAATAAGAAAACGTATGCCATGCCTACATAGAATTGGATTTCTCTGTATTGGCACATGACATGTTATATAAAAGGGCCCAAGGTTCCTTGTGTAGATAATTAATTGTGCTCAAGGAAATGTATTGGGTAGCCACCGATAAGTTGAGAGAAAGAAAGAGAGAGGAAATAAAAAGATTGAAGGAGAAATAAATTGGATTTCTCATATCTTCATGGGTGTAATTTCTGAGAATTTTTTGTGTCCGCTTTGTGTACTTTCTCTGTTAGTTGGATTACAAAGTAGTAGAGATCTTGTAAAGCCTAACCATATTCAGTAGTGATCTCACTCTTCTGGTAATTTTTTATTCAATTGTGTGGTCTTTATTTTTCTGCATAAGTCAACCATCGTGTTTAGTGTGGACGGATGTCGGTTCTTCATGGATGCTCATCTTAGGGAATAGTTTTTGCTTTTATTCCCAACAAGAGGCATCAAAGCTTCAGTTGAAGATTCAAAAGATCGACAATAGTGACGAAGTCTCTGACAATATTCAAGCGATTTTAGGTATATAAGTTCAACGACAAATGGAACTTGAGATTGTGGCAGATAAGGGTTAAAGATCTTTTGGTACAACAAGACCTGCACAAAGTCTTGTTGAAAAAATTCAAGAAACCAGAGAATGATGACGAGTGGAGGACATGGAGATGAAGGATAGTAGTTCCATAAGGCTATGTTTAGCCTACAATGTTCTCTTCAATGTCATAAAGGAAAAAATTATAGTCGGACATTAAAAAAAAACTGGAGAGGTTGTACATGTCTAAGTTTGTCACAACATGTCTCTACCTAAAGCGACAGTTATATGTTCTAAGGATAAAGAATGTAAAAATCTATTGTAACACTTGAATGTGTTCAATGGACTTTTGAACCCTACACACCATTGGTGCAAAAGTAGAGACAAGGCCCTACTCGTACGATCTCATAGTGACCATGCTTCTATATAGGAATGATACGGTGAATCTAGAGGAAGGCACATCACTTTTATCTATCAATTATTGAAAAGTCATGCTTCTGAGGGTGAACAATTGGCGGTGGTGGAAGACAAAAGACGAACGACTCTTGATAAAGAATCAGGAGCAGCACGATCTCGATCGACAACAAGAAAGAAGGACAATACATGTTATTATTTAAAAAATTGACCGCAATAGAAGAAAATGTCCACAACATGCGAAAATAAAAGTGGTGATGACTCGGTTCCCTCCTGTAGAGGACAAGGAAGAAGGATAATACAAGTTATTATTTAAAAACTTAGGATGATCTGCTTACAGTTTCCCAGGCTAAGGAAGCTACTCCTAGATAGATATTGGATTCGGGTAGTTCGCTACATATTTGCTCAGATATATCTTGTTTTGCATTTTTTGAGAGAAAGATTGTATTGTTCGCTTAGGGTGATGACTCGGTTCATGAGCCGCCAGTAAATGAATAATAGATATTAAGATACATGATGGCATGGTGGGCAAGCTTGATAGGGTACAATATGTACTAATGATGCATAAGAATCTCATATCGTTAGGCGCATTAGGGAGAGAAATACGATAATATTTATAGACTGGTAGTAGATACTATTTGAGGTAGTGCTCCTATGATTTCTACAGTGATTGGGTTGGATATCCAAGATGGTTCTTTAGCAATTGCTCAACAATCCATGGATCGAGAACGACAAATCAGATTTATTGATCTAGGTGCGACGAAAGTTGTTTCAGAATACTCTAAAGTAGGCAATGTAGCAGTAATAAAGTGCGAATTCGAACCAGGTTCGAGTTCATAGTTGATTTACGACTAGGCGATTAGTGCCTCGGGAAGAGGGACTGGTTCGTGAGATCAAGACTAATGTTTGAAGATTGAAGGCTAAAGGTTGCTAGATACTTGTTGAGTTGGATGATGAATATGATCCATAGTGATGATTGTTAGGATTGGCTCATATTAGTCCTAATAATTATACGATTGGAGCAAAGTTCTAGTCCTAGCAAGTCAATGAGTTCAAAATATGGAAACGTACGTCATGCCTACATAGAATTGGATTTCTATATATGGATACATTACATGCTATATAAAGGGACCTAAGGTTCTTCGTGTAGATAATTAATTATTATGCTTAAAGAAATGTGTTGGATAGCCATCAATAGGTTGATAGAAAGAAAGAGAGTGGAAATACAGAGATTGAATGAGAGATAAATTGGGTTTCTTTGATCTTCTTGAGTGTAATATATGGGGATTCCTTGTGTTCTCTTTGTGTACTTTTTCTATTTGTTGGGATTACGAATTTGTAGTGATCTTGGAAAGCCCAGTAAAACCATATTTAGTAATGATCACGCTCTCTTGGTATTTTTTTTTTTTACCAGTTAGCATTTTTTACTTAATTCTTTCGTCTCTGTCTTGAATCATGTGTTATCTTTATTTTTCTGCATAATTCTAGGTACCACCGTGTTTGATGTGGGAGGGTGTCGATTCGTTGAGGACGTTCGTCTTGGAAAATAGTTTTCGCTTTTATTCCCAATAGATGTTTGGTTTTGCAATTCAAATGATAATTTCGTATAAGTTTAGTTATTTATCAAATAACTCAACATATTTTATGTCAAGGTATTGATATATACTTTCAGTAACATCCAATATAATTATAGATACAATCGTAAATAGAGCTTGACTAGTGATATGTGTGGAATAATCTATACTACTATATAATAAGAAAAGTTAACTTTACCGTAAAAATTTTTCTTTCAAATATGTCCTAACCTAACTTCACTAATTAAAATTGTTCATTAAATTTAATGAGGATACGTAGCTAAGTATTTATGTATAAAAAAAATTAAGGTAAATACAGTTTATTCTTATGGTACATTTCGCTCTCCACAAATACAAAAAATGTTAATTAAAAAAAAAAAGTTGAATTACGTACAACGAAAGTACATAATCTGAATTCAAATAATGGAACAAAACCTATACATGCTTCTGGATGCTTCGAATCTAGACCAAATTTGAAGTATAGATAATTTTGCTGTGAATGCACCCCTAGGTAGGTCAGGGATGTAGGCGCGCGTGTATGATGGACAGTTTCGGAGTCAGTGTGCACGTAGAGATAGGGCATGTATCCATTAAATATTATAAAATATCATGTAATGTCATGAACTCTTTTTACGAAGTGAATAACTTAAAATATTTAGATTTTTCAATCTTCTATTAATCAACCGTCACACTTTTCTTTTCTTTTTTCGAAAAAGATAAATATTATTGAAAATCAAAACAAGATATTACAACACTATCATTTCAATCAAGACATAAAATGAATTAATTTTGGATCTAGGATGTCTATATCAGCTTGTATTTGTCTTTGTACAATAATAATACTGGTAGCTAGTCCCTCAAAGATATGTTGGTTTCGTTCCCTCCACACATGTCACACCGCCGTACCTAGAATCATCCGTAGTCGCATATATGCTCCCGGTCCTTTGTCTTTTTGAGTTCTGATCTCATTCAAGACTGACAATACGTCCCTATTCTGCGTGGCCGGAAGTCCAAAGCGTCTGTAAAATTTATTCCTGATCTCCCAAACAAAGTCACAGCAAAAGAAAATGTGGTCCATGCTCTCATCCATATACCCACAAAAGCAGTATTTCTTATCCGGACAGTCCACACCAAACCTGCTCAGACGGTCTCTAGTGAGTAGTCGGTTACGGATCATCTTATATAGACATAGGGAGTTCTTAACCGCTCCTCCTTTAGTCCAAATCATATCTACCCAATCCACGTTCGGATTCCTGCTCCTGATTTAGTTAAAGGTCTTCTGAAAGCAGAAAGTGCTTTTATCCATTTCCTCCCACATCCAGTAATACTCCGTGTCTAACATGTCTATCTCCACCTTTCGAATATCAACCGCATGAGCGGCCTCTATCAACCGACCTTGTAAGTTTCACTCTCCCTCCTGGATAAGACAATTAACCGTCACGCTTAATCGGTCATGTGTATTGGGCATGATTGCATCTGGTGAGGACAGTCTTCTGAGTAGGGTTTTACGTGTCCCATATTTGAACTATTTATAGACTTTTTAAAATACTTTAAGACCCATAAAATTAAAATAAAATAAAATAAAACCATCTGATTTAAATAAGTGATGAGTGCACTCAGAGAGTGAGTTTGTGAAATGGGGGACAATGGAAATTTAATATTATGGCTCGTTTGGATCAAAGTTTTGTATTTTTAGGAATTTATTTTCTATTACTTTTCCATGGAAAATGAATTCAACATTCTTATATCCATGTTTGGTTAAAGTAGGTTGAAAATATGAAAAACGAATGTTAATTTATTTAGTTTTCCATAAATATACTTTCATGTTTCTATTATTTAAATTCATATGTTTGGGATAGAAGTTAAAATTTTAAAAGTAAAGTATGGATGTTATTGTCCAAACAAAATATTCATCAACATTTCAAGAAAAGCAAAACTATTCCCAAGAGGGACTTTGGAAATTACTTTTCAACAATAATAGGAATATGAAATCCCTCATATTCTTCCCTAATTCTCAATCATACAAATATCAAACAAGAGTAAGAAATCTTAAACCCATTTTCAAGCCTCAAAAACTTGAACCAAACGTCACATTAGAATTTATGCTTTTTAAATATATTTTTTTAAAAGACTAGTTTTAAGTTGCTATAATGCTAAGTTTACAACCTTCTTACAACCCCCCTCTCTCTCTCGCTCACCCCTTACACATGGGTCCCACATTCCCTCTCATCTCCCTGCTACATAGGCTCCATCCGACCCAACCACTTTCCTCCTCCTCCAATCGAATTCCGACAGGTGACTGCCACGTCTTGCTTGTAGTCATAGCATTATGTTTAAGTTGCGAGGTATATTGTTCCCATTAGATATGGGACTATTTTGGACTTTCACGTTGCTCCCTGTACAAAAATAAACATATGACTTGGAATTGTTTGTTGGATGGATTTTGACTATTGATGAGTTTATATTTGTCTAATTCAATACATAGCTTTCTTCTTGTTTCTCTTTGCATGTCCTTATGTATAATGTATTATATATTAAACTTGAGATGGGGAGCCCACAATCAAAGGATAAGCCATATAATGTTGGAACTTGGCTCTATTTTGGAACTTTGAATGAAGACACTGACTGTGAGATCAATATTATTTCCGAGTTGAACATGTATTTTTCTTCAGAAATCCATTTGAGTGAGGAAGAAATCTACAACTCTTTCAAATGGCTTGCCATATAATGTTGGAGGCTACCTACATAATTAGAGAAAGCATGAATAAATTGATCATCTTATGATTACAAGGCTTACAAGTAGTATTATGGCATTAAATTGGGTGTATATATATATATATATAACAGGCATTGCAGAACTACAACATTGGGACTCAAGATAACCGTGTAGAGCACGGGTCTTCTTCAAAATGTGGCAGGAGAGTGATGATGTACTCAAGGGAGACTGAACAACAAATGCTACCGATTCATCGTAAGTCGTTTCGGCTCTTTTCGGTTTATCAAGCAGACTTTTCTTATTTTGAAAATAATTACACTAACATGTCTTATATTTTATGTTTACTATACAGAACTCTCCTATGTTATATGTTTTACGTAAATAGTTATTACACTAAACACTCTTACAACATAAAACAGAGGAGAAGTCCGTGCAATTATTTTCAAAAGAAAGAAACGTTAGTATAAATAACCCTATATATACATATTGAATGCTAATGTATGCATTAGATAGAAACCTCTGCAATATGTAGTCGTGGTGTAAGTGATTAATTTCATATACCGGTTACAAGAAGTTTCCAAACTTTGAAAGACAAAGCGTAAACTATAATCATGTATAATTATTTTCTAGATAGTATATAAGTTGAGATATTTTATTTCCTTCACTTTTTCATTTACATTTCGTACAAAAGGAGTTATATAAGGGCGGTGCTACATTGTCCGTGTGCGGACCAGCCCGCATGTCACGCATCAACCTTCCATTGGAGGGGGGGGTCCGGATTTTGTGCGGATGGGCTCCGAAGGGTGCGGAATGGTGGGTGTGGGCAAATGGAAGGGGAGGAGGGAGGAGGGTACGTCAGCCGCGGACCAATCAACGATCAACTCCCTGCTGTCCGTTATCATTTTCCGTTATATAAAGCTACAGCTCTCCGTTAATCTGTTGTATTTATAGTGATTAGGTACTCAATGGAATATTTCTTATCCGATATTGTTTCTTTAGAAAACATAAATACGAGGAAGACATAAAGGAAAAGTAGGAAAGCACATATATGATTTAGAAGGATCTCTTTAGGGATTATTAGTATCACTAGTTTTTTAGGAATTAGGGTTAACATATGTCTAAATTGAACTTTAAATACCCTCCTCTAACAGTCACGTACAAAACAAGTGACCATTCATGACATTTTCATCCCTCAATAAAAAAAATTTACTCTCTTCTGAGTTCCGGGAAAAAAGAAACAGTAACAACAACAACAAAAACCAAAAAACCCTCTCATCCTGGCCAGCATCCCAATGTTGGGTTGAATTAACCCTTGAGTTGAAATCACAAACAATTTTTATAAACACCTTTTTATTTTCATCCATGAGTGCCTGTAACTACAGACCATCGTACCTATATATATGTTGTTACTAACCACCCTAAATGGTCTTGTCCCATCGGACTACATATTTTGAATGGAATTGTCAATGAGACAACTGTTTCGAATTATTTTCAATTAAATGGAGTAGTTGAACTGAATAACAGAACGTTGACAGAAATAATGAAGTCAATATTATTAACTGTGGGTCTTCCAAACTGCTTCTGGAAAGAAGTTGTGCTGACGGTTACGTTCATCCTGAACAGAATGTTGTATGCAATATCCGATGTCACTCCTCATGAACTATGGTTCAAAGTCAGACCCAACTTGAATGTCATTCGAGAGTGGGGGTGTCTGGCGTATGTGAAGCTTCCGGACTTGAAGATTCAGAAGCTAGGAACGAGGACTACGAAGATATTCTTCCTGGGATATGCTAAGAAGAGTAATGCTAGAAGGTTCCTTGATATTGAGTCAAATTATATCATCGAAATCTCGCGACGCAGAATTCTTTGAAAATAAATTTGCAAGGCACAAGAACATTGTTTTCGTGGACATTCCGAAGAATAGTGTGAGTGCACAGGAGGCTAACGCTTCCAATGAAGATGTAGTCCAAGAAGAAGTTGTCATTCTAGAGACAACATTCGAACCGGAGCTCGCAACCGGTGTCTAAACGAGTGAGGAGACAGAAGAACTTCGGAGATGACTTCGTCACCTATCATGTGGAAGAAGACCCTCTTTCCTATGATGAGGCGATAAAGACCAGGGACGTTGTCTTCTGGAGGGAGGCTATAAATAATGAGTATGACTCAATAACCTCCAACAACACTTGGGTGTTGGTCGATCTGCCTGAAGGAGCTAAACCAATCGGTTCTTCAAGATGAAGATGAAGGCCGATGGAATTGTTGACAAGTTCAAGGCAAGGCTGGTGTCCAAAGGATTTTCTCAGAAGCAGGGGATCGACTACTTCGACACATATAATCCCATAGCACGGATGACAACCATCCGGATGTTAATTGCTCTGAGTGAAATTCACAAGCTAGTTATACATCAGATGGATATTAAAACAATATTCCTGAATGAAGAATTGACCAAAGAGATTTACATGCAACAGCCAGAAGGATCCATCGTCAAGGGCTTTGAAGTCAAAGTCTACGAGTTGGTGAAATCGTTATACGGTCTAAAGCAAGCTCCCTAAATATGGCATGAGAAGTTTGATAAAGGTCATAAGACCAAACGGCTACAGGGTCAGCAAGACGGACAAGTGTGTTTACACAAAGTTCGCAGATGGAAGATGAGTCATCGTTTGTCTATACGTGGACGACATACTGATCCTGGGCACGGATCGAGCATGTGTCACTGAGACAAATAAGTTTCTCTCATCCAAGTTCAGTATAAAGGACTTAGGGGAAGCTGATGTGATCCTAGGGATCAAGGTCATCCGGACGGGCACTGGAGTGGCGCTGTCACAGTCTTATTATATTGAGAAGATGCTCACACACTATGGATATCAGGATCTTCCAGGGATCGATACTCCGTAAGGTGTGACAAGAAGCTGAAGCCAAATCCTAGGAAAAGTATTAGGCAGCTGGAGTATTCAAGCGTCTTTAGAAGTTTGATATATGCAACAACTGCCACAAGGCCTGACATAGCTTTCGCCGTCGGGATGCTGAGTCGATTCACGAGCAATCCAGGTGTTGAGCACTAGAAAGCTGTGAGGAGAGAAATGAGATATCTCAAGAGGACTCCAAAGTATACATTGCATTACAGCGGTAATTCGACCGTAGTGGAAGGCTTCAGTAATGCAAAACGATGTTCAGAAGAAGAGAGTTAAAGGTCCACAGGTGGATATGTATTCTCAAATTGTGGAGCTGCTATATCGTGGAAGACGAAGAAGAAGACAATGCTCTAGCATTCCTCAAGGGAATATGAGTTTTATGCATTGGCTGCTGCAACAGAGGAAGCATGATGGCTTCGAGAGCTCATGTATGATCTTACAGTGGTTGGTGGAAATATTTGGAGGTACCGATTCACTGCGACAACCAGGCGACTACAGCGGTGGCATCAATTTTTTCTCTTCAATGGTTAGAAGAGATCTGTGTGGCTAAGGCACATGGTATTGTATGAGCGCATCAAGGATGGCGCCATGGTAGTGGTTAATGTTCGAAGCTAGGTGATTCTAGCGGGTCCGTTCAAGACACTACATGAGCGTATCAAATATGGCATCATTACAGTGGTTGATGATCGGAGTCAGGAGGGTCTGGCGGATCTGTTCATATAAGATCTCAAGCGCCAGCTGATCATAAGAAGTATAAAGGAGCGTTGTACTCCATGTTACAGTGGCGATACCACATGAGGTACCTTGATAGGATAAAGCCTGGGCTTTAGGCTATGTCATATCGGTGTAACACTGCATATAGTCAAGGACATAGCATACATAGGCTTGGAGGACTTTTGATATTCTATCTTTATAATTCTACCATAAAGTTTTATGTTATTAGTTCAAAGAGAAATATACTAGGCATCTAGCTTTTGGTTCAAAGAAGGATCATTGACCGGGAGAATATCAGGAACAGTGGGTAGTCCTTTGAGATATTGAGGGATTACGGACCCATAACCATTGTTGTTTACTATTTGTTCTCTGAGTAGAACAAAGTTCTGTGGGAGAATGGCTTAGACGCCTTAATGAGTTCTAGTGTATTTGGAATGTCCGACGTGCCTTACAGGAAGTACTATAGTACAGCACTATAAAGGAGCGAAGGACTCCATGCTACAGTGGGTGACACCACCATGAGATTCCTCGATAGGGTAATGTCTCAGCTTCACTAGCCATGTCACAGCAGCATAGCACCGCATAAAGGCAGGTGGCCTAATGCTATAAAATGAAGATTGGTAGACAACACTACAAAGAGGCCGGTGATCTCATGTTACAGGGGTGTGGCACCACTAAGAGGTACCTAGAGAGGGTAAAGCCTCGGTTACGCGAGCCATGTTACAGCGGCGTAATACTGCAAGGAAGCGCAAGGCTTCATGCTGGGTAGTTTGGCACTACAAAGAGGCTGGGATCTCATGCTACAGTAGATAACACCACAATGAGGTGGGACCTCGGCTTTGGGCCATGTCATAGCGGAGTAGCACTGGAAGGAAGCACAAGGCTTCATGCCAAGGACTCTTTAAAAGAACTCACTGAGAGTGTATGCAAAGAGATATAGGCCATTTCTTGAGGGTAAACTTGTAGACGCCCAAGATACATACAACAAACCAGACGTGCACAGGGCCTTTAATGTGCAACCGGAAGCACAGCTGATGTTATTGTATGAGTAGAAAGAATTAAAACTATGGTGCAGAATTCAAGGCCTAGTCCATTCTTGTATCATACTATTATTTGACCCATGCGGAAAGATTCAAGTCGAAGCGACATATATCCTAATACATAATGGGAAGTCATATAATGGACAGTCATTATGGGGAACGCTTAATCCATATATTGAGATACGTGGGGAATTTTGGTGTTGTTTTCCTTTTGACTAAATAAAATAGTCCCATATTGGCTATACCACCAAGTATATATATTAATATAATACTTTAATGATTTGAGGTGTGCACATGGGGTGTGGTGGGGCACAAGGGTGCCATGTGGGGGTATTTTATTAGGAGGAAAAAGGATTAACTCCTTAATGAAAGCTTTTAAGCTTTTCGTCATGCTTTTGCATTTTATTCCATAGGAGCTAAGCCCCAAAGGGGCTTAGCAACTCAGACTCAGGCTCAAGGGCGCAAAGTGGAACTTTGTTGACGCATGTTGCACTTAGTACGTCAACATCGTCGCAAGACGCTTGTACGCTTTTGTTGCGCTCGTGCACTCGTTTTATGCTCGGGTTGCACGTCAGCATCGTCGCAAGGCTTTTGTACGCTTTTGTTGCGCTCGTGCACTCGTTTTATGTGCTTATTTTATGCTCGGGTTGCATGCGCATGTTGCATGAATGGGCACTGAGCGGGTGTTGAACGGGCGCTGAACGGGCGTTGAGCAGGCTATGCATTGGGCTGCGATTATGGGATATCAATTTTGTACATTGTTTGTTAGTCCAACATCGGAAAGAAGAGGAGGATGGACTTCCATCCTTCCCTATATAAAGAGCCCTCTAGCCTTCTTTTGAGATATACCAAAAATTGGAAAGAGAAGTCCAAAAGGAGTTCGTTCGAGTCACATAAAGAGGTGACTATGAGCGTTCCAAAAGTTCTCTTGAGAACTTGCTAGCTCCTGGGAACAGATCGTCGATAGAGGACAAATCTTGCTTTGAGCAACGGTAATCTTCACCACCCCTGCAAGGATAATTTTTATTCTATATTTCTCTCCTCTTCTTCTAGTTGTAAACGTTGTGTCCTAATTTCAGATGTATTTGCAAAAAAGAACGTATTTTTGGTTCTTGAATTCTATGATTCGAAAGGAGTTATAATTAGCTACTATATTATATAGTTCTTCATTGGATCGAGGTATATCAGAGAGAAAACTTTTGTGTAATTGCCTGAGTTAGAGTTATTTTGCTTCGAGCCATTTCCAAAAAATACTACAGAGGATCCATATATGGGGAGCCAGTACATAGAGATGCTCATAACCTTGATCATCAGCCTGTTAAAGATGGTCAGGGTGACCCTCAGGATGATGACCATGCCAATAAGGTAGTTCGTGAAGGGGATAAAGTTGTTCATATACAGCCAACACCAAGGGCTCCATTGAGGAGGAGCACGAGAGATCGTCGACCATATACTAAATACTCGCCAGATGAGTATGTGCTATTGACGGATGGGGGAGAGCCCAAAAGTTTTGCAAAGGCTATGAAAGACGAACGCATACAGGAGTGGATGGAGGCCATGCAAGAGGAGATAAGTTCCCTACAAGCTAACTCTACTTATAAGTTGGTATGGTTTCCAAATGGAAAGAAGGTTTTAAAAAATTGATGGGTGTTCAGAGTGAAGCAGGCGGATGATGCTACTCACCCTCGATACAAAATAAGGCTGGTAGTTAAAGGCTACAGTCAACGAAAGGGTGTAGACTACAATGAGATCTTTTCTCCAATCGTCAAACAATCGTCTATTTGAGTGGTGCTAGCATTGGCAGCCAGTTTTGACTTGGAGATTAAGCAGATAGACGTAAACACGATGTTCCTCTATGATAATTTAGATGAGTTATACATGGAGAAGCCAGAAGGATTATGTGAGAATGACAAGTCATACTTGGTCTGTCGGTTGAGGAAGAGTATGTATGGTCTGAAGCAGGCTCCGAGGCAGTGGTAAAGAAAGTTTGAGTCATTTATGGGAGAGTATGGTTATGCACGGACGATGTCGAATCATTATGTATTCGTGAGGTACTTTGCCGAGGATGATTTTATTATTTTACTGCTCTATGTAGATGATTTGCTATTGGTGGGTCAAAATGCCACCAGGATAGCGGAGTTAAAGTGCCAACTGGGTGCGGCCTTCTCTAGGAAGGATTTGGGCATAGTAAAGGCTATTCTTGGGATGGAGATCAGTCGAAAGAAAGATTCTAAGCTAATTCATTTGTCCCAAAAGAAGTACATTCACCGGGTACTTCAGCGTTTCGGGATGGACGGGTCAAAGAAAGTGAGCAACCTCTTGCGTCTCACTTTAAGCTTACTACAGAGTAGTATCCTTCTACCAAGGATAGAAAGGAAGAAATAGAGTGGGTTCCATATGCTTCACCAGGGGGGAGTCTTATGTATGCCATAGTGTGTACAAGGCCAGACATCGCTCACGTCATTGGTAAGGTTAGCAGGTATCTTTCAAATCCTGGATGGATACATTGGAGTACGGTTAAGTGGATTCTTCGGTATCTTCATGGCACTGTTGATTGGAGGATTTTATTTGGTGGTGACGAGCAAAAGCTGGTCAGATATACTGACGCTGATATGGTCGAAGATGTGGACAGAAGAAGATCGACTTCGGGCTATGTGATGATGTTTGTTGGTGGAGCAATATAGTGGCAGTCGTGGTTGAAGAAGACTGATGTCTTATCTATAACAGAGACAGAGTACATTATGGTGACAGATTCTTGCAAGGAGTTGATGTGAATGAAGAAGCTATTATAGAAAATAGGGCTAAAGCAAGAGCAGTACACTTTGCTTTGTGACAGCCAGAGCACAATTCACCTTATGAAGAACCAGACATTTCATAATCGGTCCAAGCAAATTAAAATTCTGTATTATTAGATATGGGATGTGGTTTTCAAGAAGGACGCACGCTTGAGAAGGTTCACATAGATGACAATGGAGCAGATATGTTCACGAAGGTTCTTCTAAGGAGAAATTTTGAGTACTATAGGCGGATCGTCGGTATGACGTGCTCCTCCACCTAGTTGGGAAGGGAAAGATTTATTGGAGTCGGTGGGGTTCCCAACATATGTGGAGAATATCCCAGAGTACGACGAGTGTCATCCGTGTGTCTGAGAAGCTCAGGGAGTGCATTGAGCATCGTATATTGGAACATATATGGTAAGCAAATATATGATTGGATGTCCATCTTTGACTTTGATTATATATTTATGATTGGATATTTCATATATTAACTTTCCATATAATTGGACTTCCAATTTATGGCAAGCCAATAAATGATTGGATTTCCATACCTTGGACCATAAATATAAGATTGAATATAATTGGATTTCTATATATATTGGGCTTCCCTATATAGACCATAATCCATGCAAGAGTATATAAAAAGGTTCATGCAATACAACAAAAAAGGTGGCAAGATTGCTTTAAAACTATTGGGAGGAGAAAGGAGAGATCCATGGCTATTTTGACGAGAGGATCATTTTCGGGTATTTCTATTTCTCGGCGTATCTATTCTTCGTGTGTTTGTGATCAATTTTCTATTCCAAAGAGTTATGGTGATCCGTGTTAGATCGGTGAAGAGTTTGTAGAGGGTGTAATATTATATTCCAATAGTGGAGGTTTTCAGGGTTGGACTCTGATCGTACCGTAGTTTTTTCATCTGGATTTTTCACGTAAAAATTGCTTATGTCTGCATTTGGTTTTCTGTGTGATTTTGGCGTTTGGTTTGTGTTCCTTTTCTTTGGTTCCCTCGCAGGCTCTTTGGTTTGGGGGAACGATTTCCACATTGCGTTCCCAACACGGAGGAGGTGACATGTCTAACTCAAACTCCGACGAGGAGTTCGAGGTCCGGAAAGATAAGGCACTATGTGAGCTCTAGCAGCTTGTCAACCATTGGTGCTACAATAACTACTTCCTCCGCCTCAAGGATGTGGCCGCAACCAATGAATTCCTCCGTAAGGAGAACCTCGAGATCACCACTGAAAACCTTCAGCTCGCATTTGTGATTGAGGACCTGGAGAAGGAGATTGAGAACCAGTCGTCGATGGTGGCCAGATCCCGGTTAGAGAAGAGGGAGGTGTATGTATTCTACTTTTCTTTTAGTCATTTTTGCACAATTTTATTAATATTTAAAAAAAATCGTAGAATTTATATTTCATTATTTTTTATTATATAGTGAAATTTTGTATCTACTCTGATATTTTTGTTGTGAGAAATGACAAGAGAAATTTACCCGGTGAGAAAAATAGTGTGTTTAAAAAATATTATGTGCAAAATAATTTATATTTCATCATCTCTCATAGAAATTTCTCCAAAAATTTTGCGTTTAAATTTTTTTAGAATATTTTAATTTTAGCTTGGGATAAACTAAAATCTTGTCTCCGTTCTTGACTCAAACAATGGAATCGGGGATATGGATCTCCCAAGCTTCTTAGCTCTGATACCACTGGTGGGTTAAATTAACCCTTGACTTAAAATCACAAAGTAGCACTAAGCTCTTTCTTTGCACCACTTTTGGTTTCTTATTTACTATGCACAGCACAAACAGAAACTCTCTTTATATTTTTTTTTTTTTAATATTTGAGTGTGCCTTTAATTACAGATCTTGGTACCCATTACATAGTTGCTAACTTCCCTACTATTACATGTCCATCGGAGTACATACTTTCTGACTATTACCTATAGGGAAAACTATACTTTTGGTCACTGAATGTTTGTAAAACATAAGTTTTAGTCACTTCCTATATATATTTTTGGTCACTATATTAATATTAAGATTAAGATTAAGATTAAGATTAAGATTAAGATTAAGATTAAGATTAAGATTAATATTAATTATAATATTAACATTAATACTAATATTACAATTAAAATTAACATTAATACTAACATTAAAAATTTTGGATAATTAATTTTTTGGGCTAAAATTTGTCATGTTAGCTGCCATGTTAGATATCACATTAACATGACACGTCAACTGCCTCATAAGGAGGAATTATTTCGAGAACCAATTTGGAGGTACGAATAGCATTACTCTATTTTGAATAGGAACGTAGGTAGTTTCATGTATGCCAACCGACTATTTACTCATATCCATATATGGACTAATTAAATAATACATAATTACTATTAAGACTCTTAATTAATGCCCATATCTAATAAATTTACAGAAAATTGTATATTAAGCATCAAACTTATTTGAATTTGCACCAATAGCATAAAGTTTATTCAAATTATATTTTGAGACCACAAATGCCCATCTGAAAGGCGTATTAAATGATTTATCGGTAAAAAGAAAAAAAAAGTTATATTCAAGAAATACGCCCTTCCAAAGGGATCTTACGTTATGTCCAAGGCACTTCTAGTTGGAGTCTTTCGTTTGGAAGTGACAAGCCTAAGTTGATTGGGTACACTAACGTTGATATAGATGGGGATGTAGACACCAGGAGATCTATTTCGGGTTATGATGATGTTCACAAGGGGAACAGTATTGTCGCAATCTTAGTAGTCAAAGTTTATTTCTTTGTCTATGAAGGAAGAAAATTTATTGCATCGACAGAGACATGAAAGGAGCTAGTGTGGATGAAATTTATTTTGCAGGAGTTGGGACTTAAATAGGAGTAGTACATATTGCTTCTTGGCAGTGAGAGTATTATTCACCTCTGTAAAATTCATATTTTTCAAAGCAAGTCCAAGCACATAGCAAGTCGGTATCATTAGACATGAGACATACTAGAGGTGAAGGATAGTGAGCCTGAGAAAGTCCATAAGAAAGACAATGGAGTGGATATGCTCACAAATATTCCTCCTAGAGGAAAATTCAAGTTATGTAATGTCACCGGGATGGCAAGCTCCTCCAGATAATCGAGAAGGAAGAGATCAATTGGTGTTGGGTGAGGTTCCCTTCCTATGTGGAGAATACCCTGTCATTTCAGAACCATATCAAAGTTGGTGGCAAACCAATGATATGCTTAAAAGTACATTTTTTGCCTAATAAGTTTATACGGGAAAAAAAATTCCTCCGATAATACAACTGGTATACTACCAGGCCATTTGTTAAGCAAATTTTAGTATTTTATTTGGACCGTATTATCAAATTAGATGGCCATGATTGTATCAATATTATAGTGTGTTAAATAGGTTATTCCAAACCTAATTTCCAGTATCAATAACAAGGAGAGTTTTTTTTTCTCCAAGGTGTTCAATCTTCCAAAGAGAGAAGGATATTAGAAGAATAAAGTTGATTCGGAGATCATTTCGAAGAGATTCGTGTCGTTAGTTTCCCAAGTAGATCATTATCATGTTATCGATCTTTGGTTATAACTTCATTAATTTTTTATTTTAATTATTTTCTCATCTATTTAGTGGTTGTGGTGATCCGGTTTACATAAGTGGGATATGTTTAAAGGAGTTTTTTTATTCACTAGTGAAGCTTTTTTCAAGGTTTGGATTTCGATCCTCTAGTGGTTTTTTCATCATGGTTTTCACTTAAACATCATTGTCTTTGAGTTATGTGTTTTGTGATTGGATATTGTGATCATAGATAGGTGTTATGCTTTTAGTTCAGTCCTTACTTATTTCTTTTGATTTAGGAATGCAAATATTTTGTTGGTTCTGTGTTTCGTTCCCAATACTTCAAACTAAACATCTTTGAGCTTATTGTAAATAACAACGAATGCACATAGGATGTTGATAGCCGCTGATAAATAAAAGAGAGGAAGAAAGAAAGGTGACAGGCTTGAAATGAGATTGGGTTTCTCATGTATTAGGAATTCTTATTTGTGATCTTTGAAGATATTTTGGGACTTTTTGTTTATTCTCTATATTTGGTGATTGTGTGAAGTTTTAACAGGCCTTATAAGCTCAATATTGACCTAGCTTTCTGGTGTCTTTTACTTTTTATAAATTTTCTAACTTATCATTTTTACTCTTCTTGATGTGATCTTTATTTCTTTGTATTAGTTGACCAGAAGATTGCCATGTTGGGTTATGGTTTTATTGCAGGTAGAATTATTAGAAATAGGTTATGCTAGATTTTTTTTTCTTATCACTTGTCGACTAGAAGATTGTCTTGTTTCGTTATGGTTTCATTACGGGTAGGATTCTTGGGGATAGTTTGTGTTAGATATGATTAGATTTCGGATTAATATTAGATTCAAGTATATCTTTATGTATCTCTTATACAGATTCCTTCTCCTATACGGATATGGATTTGTTCTCCATCAAATACACACACATATACACAGTTGTATGGCTTTTTAAATAATTTTAAACCATCAATATAATTAATAATGTAGATTTATTTTATGGTATCAGAGCCTATGATTTTAAATCCTATGGTCGTTAGCCAGTAGTATGTTGTCGCTCCTCCAAAGATGTGTCGCTCCTACCGATTCCATCTAAAAAAAACTCAACGACTTGTCCTCGATAAAAGCTCGTGTACGTAATATTACCACAAGCTACTCTCATTGTCTCTTGTTGGTGCTCAATTCAAGGGTTCCATGCCAAAGGGAGTCGTATATTTTTTTGACTAAATTGGAAATTGTTTGTGTCACGACCCGCACCCGGTGAAGGGGCACGAGTACGTGGGTACGTCCAGCCTACGCCGCAGCATCAGCGGTAGAACGCTGTCTAGGTCGACTATACTATCTAATCATCTTACAATAATATATAACCTGCCAACAATATCTCAACTCCAAGAAGGATGGCACTAAACTTAATGCAACATAATACTCAATCATAATTCTATAGCACGATAAGATATCAAAGGAGTCTAATATAACTATGCAATTTAAAATATAACAACAATAAATAGAAATAATATCCAAATCTTAAATATACGCCAGAAACAAATCCGGTACCAAAATGCTAAAGAAAACTAACTATGCTAACTAGTGATCCGGATAAACCTCTCGGCAATCACTCCAGAACTAATGGGTCCAAGTCTGCACCATCTATAGGCTGAGGTCCGTAAAACGTCGGACACCAATCTCCCGGATCCTCTAAAAAATGTTATCCAGTCAGGAATGGAGCAAAGTACAACCCAATAGCAGTTCCAATTAATTGACAAAAACTATAAAACAGTAAAATAGAGGATGATATCTACGATGAGAATATAACTGATAATCAAGAACAATGAAGGAATAGGCAATACTAGCAACAGAATATAAATCAATGCGTAAAAGAATGAAGGAGATGAACTATAATGTCAGAAATAGAATAGAGTAATCCACGAACTGAAAATAGAATCTACAATATACTATGTGTTTGAGATACTAACTAAATATATGATCAGCTTGGGAGATTCAATGATTACACTAAGGAGCTAACTCAACCATACGTGAAGTGCATGATTAGTTAGTAGCCAATGATTACACTACTAGCCGGTAGTTCTTAATCACATATTTAATTGGTATTTCCCCCTCTCCGACTGATACGATAGATCGAATCATGACACGTGACTAGCCAATATATCCAATGTTTAACCTATAATATTCAATGTTATCCAATACCAACAAGGAGAAGTATTCGATACCATCTCAATAATCAAGGTAATATCTCAGGACTAACGATCGAATAACAATACCAATCCGTGTACCATCGTGTCAAGAATTATAACTAACATTTCTAAATACTTGATTTATAGTAGTAATCAAATAATGGAAACTATCAGAGAATGTACTTGCCTGTGGTCCAGAGCAAATAATGCAAATCGGTGTCCGAACTGGTGTCACACAGACCTATATATGGAATATTGTATTAATACAAGGTTTAGAATAAAATAAGTTAAAGTAGTCAACTTCTAGGTCATAAAGCCATTTCTAAGTCAAAACAGTCAAACTAGGTCAACTCTAGGTCAAACTAGCTATTTCTAGGTTGTATAAGTCTAACTCTAGGATATTGGGTCCATACACTATGCATCTAGGCCATACTAGCTATGTCTAGGATACTAAGGCTACAAACAAAGCACCGTATCGTAGGATACGCAAGTTTTTAGATATAAAAATATACTTATGTGTATATATATATATATATATATATATATATATATATATATATATATATATATATATATATAGTACTCTTAGCTAACTAATGCAAAGTGGATACCTTGGCTTTGAACCAATGCGGTATCTCACCACCTACACACCCATCTTGATACTCAAACACAATACCTTGAGTATCCACCAATACCTTGACATTACCTTGGTATATCTCAAGGAAAACTTATACAATTAACCTTAACTAATACCAATCTACCAACTAAAGTATATATATACCAACTAACTAATAAATAATAACATATACTAACTAACATGTTAAACTAAATAACTAACTATACTAACATGTATATTACCTAGCAATGAACTAACATACCTAAACAATAACTTAACTAATTTGAATAATAACAAATTAACATCTATATATTAGTTTATACTAACATCTATATCAACTAATCTAACAAATGAATAGCTAACACTTACTAACATACTAAACAAACAACTAACAACTTAACAATATCTAAACTAATCCATATAATATCTATCTAACACTAACATATACAACTAATATCTACACTAACCATCAACTGACATTACTTAAACTCCCTTGTATTCATAATTATTGATACTCACCTACTACCATGTACATCCCTTGATTATGAACTCATCTCTAACACACTATCTCAACTAGCTGCTAAACCTGTTCTTGCTGTGGTTGATGACTGCTCTACTGCTCATGTTGGCTGCTCACACACTGCTAGCTGATGCATCTTATTGTTGATGCACATAATTGAAACTGCTATGGCTGCTCTTGTATGTTGTTGGTGATACAGAATGTTGAATCTGCTGCAGTTTTAGTAGTGCACATTTCTCCTCTTGCTGCAAACTGCTATTGCTGCTCTCTGCATTGGCTATTGGCTCTTACATTCAGTGGTTGTTGCACGCTACTGGCTGCTGTAGGCTACTCTGGTTTGCTTATGCTGCAGTGGTTGCCTTGCTACACAGTTTGCTGCAGTGTGCTGCTGTATCTGCTGTCCATGTTGTGCTAGCGAATGCCTTGCTGTGCTAGCTAATGTGGTGCAGGACACTGAATGGTTTGCTGCAGTGGTTACTGCAGTTTGCTGGGGTTACTATTGGCTTGCTCGATCCTGCTGTGGTTGCTTGCTATGTTGCAGGTTGCTGCTTGCAGTGACTACTCTGCTGCAGTGCAGTTGCTGCTGCAGCTGCCTAGATGCACTTGGTGCCATGCCTTGGCTGCACATTGCTGCTTGCTAGTTTGACTTACTGTTGGTGGAGGTTGTTGCATGCTTCATGTTGTTCTCTGCATTTCAGTAGATGCTCGACCCCCCTCACTCACTGCAAACACCCACACTCACACTCACTCACTCACTCACTCACTCACACTCTCACTCTATGCACACACACACACATGCCACTGATCATAGTCACACACTCACATACTCACTCGCTCAATCACTCACCCAATCACTCACTCAACTAATGCACCACACTAAGACACACACACACATACATCTATAAACACACACCCAAGTATATATACATATATATATATATATATCACTAAGAGATACAATGCTTATCTATATACACACATATCTATATATAGATACATATCAATGTATGCATATATAAGCATACACACATACATATATATATATATATATATATATATATATATATATATATATATATATATATATATATATATATATATATGTAAACATACACATACATATATATAGCACTCTATATATATATATATATATATATATATATATATATATATATATATATATATATATATATATACTATTTAACAATGATAAATATAATATTCTAATAGCTATTACCAAGATAAATGAATCTAGAATGTAATGAAACAAATACGTGGAGTACATTACTAAAATTCAACTTGTTCCCCAATGCAGATTGTAGACTAGTCCAAAAATACGACAATAATTATCTCTCTGCCTAAAACAATCGAGGCTGGTACTCTATGTAGTCGGATAATCTCGTCAATGTAAATATGTGCTAACCGATTAAAGCTCCATGTAACTTTGATCGCAATAAAATAAGCAGATTTGGTCAATCTATCATAAGTGACCCAAATTGCATCATTCCTCCGTGGTGTCTTCAAAAATCCCACAATAAAGTCTATTGTGATGGTTCTACTACCATTCTGGAATAATAAGGTTCTACAGCTCCCCACCTTGCCTCTGATGCTCAGTTTTTACTTGTTGATAGGCCATATACTGTGACACAATGAGAGCCACATCTCTCTTCATTACATGCCAACAAAAGGTTTTGCACACATCCTTATACATTTTAATGCTTCCCAGATCTAAAGAATACTTTGCATAGTGTGCCTCCGTTAATATTTCTTTCCTAAGTTCTGCATCGTTAAGAACACACAATCTTTTCTACACCCGCAATGTTCCACTCTTATCTTCCATAAATTTAGTCGTCTTTCCTATCGAAATTAGCTCATGCATCTTCTTCAGGAATGTCATTCTTTTGTCCAGACTTTATCTTTTCTCACAAACTTGACTCAAGTTGGAGTTGAGCCAGTTGTGCCCCTTGGGTTCAAACTCAGAATTTGATACCCACCTCCTCCAAATCTTATAGTGCCCTGTTGGCTATAGACAGTGAACCCACAAAGTTACGACTCAAAGCGTTCGCTACAATATTTCCCTTGTATGACGTATAAGCGATCGTCAAGTCATAATCCTTAATGAGTTTCAACCAATGAACCTCTGTCGTAATCAATTCTCTTTAGGTGAAAATATATTTAAGTTATGATCCGTGAAGATTTTGCAAGCCACACCATAGAGATAGTATCGCCACAATTTTAATAGAAACATAATTATCGCCAATTCTAAGTCATGCATAGGATAGTTTTATCATGCTGCTCCAACTGTCTTGAGGCATAAGATATTACCTTTCCCTTCTACATGAGCATGCACCCCATGCCAAGTCTTGATGCATCACTGTAGATCTGAAAACCTTCTAGCCCTTCTGGAAGTGCAAGGATTGGAGCTGAGACAAGCCGTTGTTTTAACTCATGGGAGCTAGTTTCACATGAATGTGATTTTCTTCTGGTGAGAAAATTTAGATGTGGAGCCAACTTTAAAATTTTATTTACAAATCTGCGATAGTAGCCCGCCAACCCAAGAAAGATTTGAATCTCACTAGCCAATGTTGGCTGCTTCCAATCTACCACCTCCTTAATTATCTTTGGGTCAACAGAGACACCTCTACCGAGATAACATGTCCAAGTAATGACAAGCTACCCATCCAGAACTCACCCTTACTCAACTTCGCATACAACTGATGCTCATATAATGTTTGTAACACGATCCCCAAGTGTTCCATGTGTTCTTTCCTGATCTTTGAGTAAATAAGGATATCATCGATGAACACGACCACGAACTTGTCCAAGAATGATCAAAAGACTCGGTTCATCATATCAATGAATATTGTCGGAGTGTTCGTCAAATCAAATGGCATAACTAAAAATTCATAATGCCTATATCTAGTATGAAATGTTGACTTTGTCACATCTTTAGGCTTAATCTTCGGCTGATGATAGCCCAATCGTAGATCAATTTTAGAGAATATTGTTGCTCCCTGAAGTTGATCGAACATGTCATATATCCTCGGCAATGGATACTTATTTCGTACTGTGGATTTGTTTAATTCTCGATAGTCAATGCATAGCCACATTGATCTATCCTTCTTCACAAATAGCACCGGAGCTCCCCACGGAGAAATGCTTGGGCGAATGTATCTTCGATCCAGTAATTCACGTAATTATACCTTTAGTTCCTTTAACTCTGCTGGTGTCATTCTGTATAGTGTCTTCGATATAGGTCGAGTATCCGAAAGGGTATCGATGGTGAATTCTATCTCTCGGTATCGTGGCATTCTAGGTATCTCGTTTGGAAATACATTAAAAAATTATGCCACAACATCAGTCTGAACTATGTCTTCACCTTCCTTACGAGTGTCTCTACTAGAGGCCAAATACCCTTTGTAGCTAGAATACAATATTCCCCTTGTCGTTATTGTCGATACCACCATTGTTGTCTCCGACCTATGTCACACGAATAGGAGAACTCGTTTTTGCCAGGTAAATAAAATACGACTCTCTTCTTTCCACAGTCGATCATCGCATGACATGTACCCTCCCAATCCGTTCCTAAGATAATATTATACTCCTTGATGTCCAAAATAAAGACATCCAAGAAAAGCTTCCTTTCTCTAATGCAGATGTAATCATCACGACAAATTAAACTATCAAGCATATTTACTCTTGATGGAGTACTAACTCGAAGGTTAATATCTAACAATGATATAGCTAATTTACTCTCCTCGACAAATTCAGTATATATAAAACTATGTGTAGCACCCGAATCAAATAGTACTCTAGCAGGTATATCTATGTACAGTAATATACCTATTACCATAGTGTCAGAAGTGAAAGCCACTTCCTGAGTAAATTCATAGACTCTACCTTGCGCTCTCGAACGCTGATTTTGTGCATTCACCGGTTCCGCATTCGGGCTAGTGGTGTCTGTCCCCTATTTTGATTTGGAAAGTTCCTCGGAGAATTTTGGTTCGTCATTCCCTCTTGACATTCATGAGCCTTGTGGCCTATGAAACCATACTTGAAGCATTCTCCCTAGTACTCAACCAATATGTGCCCATTCTTGCCATACTTATAGCACAGTAGTCTTGGATAAGGACCCATGTGCTCAACCATATCCAGACGCTTGGGTACCCCAGATCCTCTAGCGTCGTGAGGAATCTTCTGTCGTATCTTCCGTAAACAGTGTCCAAATAGTCGCTCACTATCCAGAGCAGCTTGTAACATTCCTGGTAGGTATGGAACTTTTTATTCATGAAATCCCTATGGAGCTCGTCATTCAGGCCTTGCTGAAAGCGTTGACACCATGACTTCTTATATGTTAGGAAGGCCTCGTAAAACTTCACAAGCTTTGCGAATTACGAGTCATAATCATCAACGGATATGTTCCATTATTTACGAATGAAGAACTCATCCTCTTTCTACTCACGCACGGCTCTAGAAATGTACTTCTACAGGAAGGCTTCCTTAAACAACTCCAAGGAGATCTTGTAGTTAGGTTTGCCATCGTAGATACCCTGTTTCATAGCTTCCTACCAATCATAAGCCCTCAGATGTAGCTGCATAACCATGTATGCTACCCTCTTGGACCCTTTGATGTCGATGACGTCGAACAATCCTTCGAGGGAAGCTATCCATCCTATAAAAACATCAGGCTCCGGCCCTTCTGTTGTTTTGGTAGGTTCATCTTCATGAACTCACCTGCCTTGAAAGAAGTCTTCTTGACCGTTGGCTAGACTTCTTTCTCTTCTATGTCTGCCACAATTTTTGGAGCCACTATCACTTTAGTAGTATTATTGCTGGACACCAAGGATGTAATGATTTACATCATGGTGTCCATCTGCTTCTCTTGCACATCAAATTGGTCTTGAATTTGTGCATGAATATGTAGTTGTTGGGCCGCCATTTATTTCTGCTGCACCTCCATCAAGTGCAACTTTCTTCCCATCATATCGCTTGGAGCCGCCCCTCTGGACTCTCCGGAACTACTTGAGCTACTCGAAGTACTACTCGGAGTGGCAGAAGTATTCTTCTTAGCCATTGCTACAAAAGAGAGTAAATATGTTAGTATTTCGTAAAATATTTATGGGCTTACTGTATGGAACTATTATTTCATGCAGTATATATCGAAAAATATTCAATCGAGAAATCACATCAAAACTTCCAAAAAATAATTTTAAAAGTCTGAGGAATTGACACCTAGTGCTCTGATACCACTTGTCATACCATGATTCTGCTGAATCGCTAAGTCGCCATCGGGTGTTATTCCGTACAAGTATAAAGTGCACTGGTACTAAGCAAAATTGTGTATTTTGATCATTCTTTTGAACACATGTTGAAATTATATTGCAGCAAAAAGTTGAACATAGAGTATAGGAAGAAAATATTTTTTTCATTAATAACTTACAACAGAAATTACATTGATATGCCATCTTGGCTACATTAATTGAAATAATAAAAAAACTAACAAGTTGTCATAAAATAATGCTTGTTGTCCCACACATTACGCCCTTGTATACATTTAAACTAAAATGCCTACAAAATGAACCGGCTTCAAAATACTTAAAAATAGAAAGAATTGAATTGCCTCTATGAACTTTAGCTAGTACCGTGTACCCTTGAGGTTCTCGACACCTAGTATTGGGATCGATACACTTGGGAATACACTGGTAAGCGGGACGAACACACTCGTCTAAACCAACACTGCTTATTAAGAAAAGCATGTATTCAAAGTTATTTTGCTATTTAGAACTATGATGGATTACAGATCATATCGACAACATACTTGAAAGTAGTAACATATAACCATATCACTTATCAGTGAGAGCTTACCAAACCGATGTGCCTGACCTTGTACAAAAATAGAGATAATACATACCCTCCCTGTAGAAGACAATATATTGGCATACAACCCGTCTATAAGCGATCATTGGTGATATCGACACAATGAAGGTCTATTATGTGGCATTACGATGCACCTTTCCAGTCTAAGTTGCAAGCCCAACTAGAGGTCCCGTAATGCCTCATACCGAAGCACGTTCCATATAATTTTTTCCTAGGTCGATTCGATTCTAGTACCCCGAATATTATTTGAAGGAAATCCAAACCTTGTTTACCTATTTGTTCATGACCATGCAAATGCATGAATAGTTTAACTATAAAATATATGCATGGCACAAAACAAAAATAAGCAATATTATCTATATACTCATGCAATAGTTTATTTCTCTTAAATCTGTATGTTTCGATTTGGCGATCCATAGGCTCCAAATTAAATATTTTGAGGCACCATGCCACGACCAATATTTTGGGTATCACATCCCTTCCAACAGTTTCGTAGTTTTGAACCATAACTGCTCGCTTTGCATACAATGCTATTATTACAAGTCTCGTGCATAAATGCACTCAAAAATTATAGTTATCGTACGTTCTATTCTTAGCGGTATAACATGCATTATGGCTATTATTTACTAGTTACATTCTACGGGGCATCATCGATTAGAACGTTCCGAGGCAGTAAGAATTATTTGGCATAAAAAAGTAAAAAAAAAAGAGTTTAAAGGTAACTCTAGAGGGTGTAAATTGAGTTAGAGTCAATAATTACCAACTAAAACTTAAGGCAGATAATGGACTACTGAGTAATATAAGCAGATAACAGAATATAGCAAGTATATGAAAGAAATGTTGAGCAAGAAATCATAATACGCTGACATCGAGAATTTTATCCTGGTTTTTCTTGTGGAGGATTAGTCCAGGCCCGAATATTCTTGCTCGGTGTTAATCCACTATTTATGAAATAGCATACAACACAAGTTTTGACCAAAGACTTACAATTTCTTACAGACATGTGATTTGATTCGAATAGCACGAAGACTTCACGAGAGGGGTTGAAGTAACTTCTTAAACCAATCTTTTATAACTCGAACTCAAACTTCTAATCGAACCGCACTGACACTTAGAAGAATGAGAGTTGTCTTGGAAATAAAGAAGGTTAAGCCTCAGGCTTATACTCAAGAAAGATGAGAAGATTGAAGGTAAATGAGTGATTAGAAATGGAGAAACTCTTCTCTGTTTATAGGGTTTTCTGAAACCGAGTTCGGACAGAGTTCGGTCCCCTTAATGTTCAAAATTTTGAACGTTGTAGCCTTAAGAATAGAAAGTGTAGGCTGACCAGGATTTCTAGTATTGGGCTCCGAGTTTGGCCCGAGTTCGGATACCTCATTTCCAGAATGGTCCAGGTTTGGATTCAGGCCTTTTTGGTGGACTTTAGGTTTGGATTTTCGGCTGGCTTATTTGAGTGGACTTAGAGTTTAACTAGATGCCAAGTGCGTTCTCAACGCATATTCATCCAAGACTCAAATAAAATTGCAAAATACATAATGAAATATAAAAGACTAGACTCAAGTTTCCAGCAATCGTCAATGAGATCAGTTATCGTGACATTGTTGTATATGTCCAATGTCACATATCGTATCGAGTCATGGTTTAGTTAACTATCAAAATCAAGTTGACTATGATCGAATGGACTAACGACCTCTCCCATTTTGATAATTGACAAACTGTGACTGATGCGTATATGCATAGCAAGACATAGCTCCCCCGCAATACGAGAGAAAGATAAGTAGTCTTTTCTTTTCACCAAACCAATTCATGTCATATTTCTTCCCCTTTGTCACTTCATCGAAATGGTAAGCTCCCCCAAAAATTTTGATGGATAGACAAAGACAAAAAAACTGAAGCGCATATATGATAATATTAAAAAATAGTTCTCAAATATAGCCAAAATCTAAACATAACTTTACTAAATAAAATATATAGTTTTCAAACATAATGCTAAAAGTACATACTAAATAAAAGTTAAACTAAGGCAAACAAGTGCATTAAGACATAAACATAAGCATCGAGTCATCAGTAAACTAAGCATCTCTCCTAAGCATAGAGTCTGAGTTGACTGCAACAGCTACTGGTAGTCATCATCTCCAGTAGTCGGGTCACCAGTCTCAACCGAGCGGTTCGGATCATATGAGATGCCGCTGGGTCCAGGTATCTCATAGAGTAAGGGCCATCAATCCGATAGCCAGTACGATATGGATCGTACGATATTTATCACGTATAGTAAAAAATGGACCAGCTGGATGCTGAGAGAAAGTGTACTGAATTTTAGCCAGGGTGTTAGAGGTAGCATATGCCTGAAGAGTGGTGTGGTAGTCCAGAGAAAGATAACAATCATCTTCCAGTCTGAAGCAATCTTGAAGCAGGGTCTGGATAGAGTCTAATCTGCCTGGAGGTGGAGTATCATCAGCAGGAGTAGGAGAAAAGTCAGAGGTGGACGAATCATCATCATCTGGAGGGAAGGTAGGCGTATTCCGACGAGCTCTAGATAAGAAGGTTGGTTCATCTAGGAATGGACACTCATCTAAAGGAATATCAAAATAAGCAAAGATGATGGGCAAGATCATAGCATAGAGGAGTTGACATCCTTTCTTGCAACATCTATCCATGGCGGCGATAATAGTCTTTGGAAGACTAAAAAGAACAAGGAAATACATATGATATAAAGCCAACATTTCTAAATAAGAGACTTCATCAGTCGACGATTTCTTAGGCAGAATAGTCAAAAATATAATAAGATAAAGTTTGTAGAAATGCTGGTTTAAATAGGAAGCACGAAAGCATCTTGTTGGACAAGGATGCGGTGCACACAAGGAGTCTTTAAAAGACTGAAGGGTCATGTCAGCCTGAAATTAAAATTGAGAGATGTCAACTAGAGCATTACCGTCATTTGGAATACGCAAAATCTCAATCAAATCATCATCATCAAAATCAAAATCAATGCCACATACCCTAGAATGAATAGTCCCATTGTCCAAAGTTAAGTTATAATAGAATATTTGAATAGTATTTAGATAAACACGATTTGTAGTTGCAACAAATTCATCAAGTTGGAGATCACGAAACATAGAGCGATAATCATCAAAGATTGTAAAAATAATAGGATTACCAGGACAGATGTATCTCTTTTAAAAATCACCAAACCATTCGATTAAGACTCCTAGGGTTTTGAAAAGAAAACCATCAAAATCTCTATTGTTTGGCATTGATGGACTAAAGAGAAAATGTTTAATATCCTCTTAAGAAGGATGGGTAGATGAGCCTTCATCTATCCTTCTCTTTTTCTTTCCAAATAGTTTGGAAGCCATTGAAAATAGAGAAGAAGGAAGAGGTTATACCTCAAATAAGTCTGGAAAAAGGAAGAGAACCAAGAAATATGCTCATATCTGAACTACAAGCACAAGGAAGATCATCTTAAAGAGGAAGAGCCATCATCTAGGGTTTTGAAAACTAGGGTTTCCAAGGAGGAAGATGACGATGAGGGGGTTCTCGGGTTCTGGAAACATAAACCGAATGGGTTTGGGTTTTTGAACTCAAAATTAAGGCCAAAAAGGTAGGTCTTGCTCGGGTGTTGTTCTGGAAAATAGGGCACCGAGTTCGGTCCGAGTTCGATCAGGGACCGAGTTCGGTCTGAATTCGGTTCCTATGAACCAGACATGCATCCAACTTTTTAAATCAACTATTATGGACCCTAGATTTGGTTTTTATATTTTGATAATAAGTGAATTAAGACTTATCAACTTATAAATTCAAAAAATAAATCACAATTATCTTTGGTTAGCTTTAGGGACTGGTTCCCATCTAGTGGTGGTCACTAGAACACTTAAGTACCATGTCGCTTAGGCTGTTTACGCATTTTTGATAGAAGGTTCCTTTCGACGTATTCCCAAAATAAGATCAACTTTTTAAAGAATTTTAAGTTTGAAGAATTTCAGCAACATATTTCATCATATAGCATCCGAATCTAGAATTCCAAATTCTCGGCGTATAAAATTGAAACGATTTCGATAAATGGTTTAGTAAAAATGTCAGCTAACTGATGCTCTGTGTCAACAAATTCTAAGCATATGTCACCGTGTTGTTGATGATCATGTAAAAAATGATGATATATTTATGTGTTTGGTGCGTGAGTGACATATTGGATTCTTTATGAAATTAATGGTACTAGTGTTGTCACAGAAAATAAAAATATTTTTATAACATAGATTATAGTCTTCTAGGGTTTGTTTCATTAAAAAAATTTGTGCACAACATCGTCTTGCGGCTATATACTCAGCCTCAATAGTTTATAATGCAACTAAATTTTGTTTCTTTCTGAACCAAGAGACTGAAGACTTTCCTATAAAGTGGCACGTGTCGCTAGTACTTTTACGATCGACCTAGCATCCGGCAAAATCAGTATTAGAATAACCAATGAGGTCAAAGGATATAGTTTTGGGATACCATAGGCCTACCGTTATATTACCTTTAAGGTATCTAAAGATACGCTTAACTGTGCACAAGTGTGATTCCTTAGGATTAGCCTGATATCTAGCCCATAAACAAACATAAAACATAATATCTAGATGACTAGCAGTTAAATACAGTAGACTACCAATCATACCTTAATACTTACGTATATCAGTTGCTTTGCCACTTTCATCAAGATCAAGTTTAGTTGATTTTACTATTGGAGTGCCGATAGGTTTTGCGTTGTCCATGTCAAATTTCTTGAGTAAATCCTTAATATAATTAGCTTGATTGATGAAAATTTTCTGTGAATTTTGCTTGATTTGTAATCCAAAAAAGAATGTGAGTTCTCCCATCATGCTCATTTCAAATTTACTATGCATACACTTCACAAATTCGATATATAGCATCTCATTAGTAGACCCAAATATAAAGTCATCAACATATATTTGTATTAATAGAAGAGTGCCATCAAGTGATATTATGAAAAGAGTTGTGTCAGGTTTTCCTTTCGAAAACTCTTTTCAAGTAGAAACGAGCTAAGGCGCTCATACCAAGCACGA
Organism: Iris macrosiphon; assembly: GCA_036927795.1. Taxonomy (NCBI): domain Eukaryota; kingdom Viridiplantae; phylum Streptophyta; class Magnoliopsida; order Asparagales; family Iridaceae; genus Iris; species Iris macrosiphon. Next base: position 135,696,096 of record JAYESA010000006.1, read on the forward strand.
AGGGCTTATTTGTTTCCATATAAAGCTTTCTTTAACTTGAAAATATGATCAGGAAGTTTAAAATCTTCAAACTCAGGGGGTTGTTCAACAAACACTTCCTCTTTTTTAAAACTATTTAGAAAAGCACTTTTGACATTCATTTGAAAATTTTAAAATTATAAAAACTAGCAAAAGCACAAAGCATGCGAATAGATTCTAGTCGAGCAACAGGAGCATTCTCATCGTAGTCAATACCTTTTTCTTGGTTATATCATTGAGCAGCGAGATGTGCTTTGTTACGTGTGACTAACCCATCATCATTTAGTTTATTTTGGAATACCCATTTGGTGCCAATGATCGAATAATTATTTGGTCTATGAAAAAGTTTCCAAACTTGATTCCGTTCAAATTGGTTGAGTTCCTCTTGCATCGCAGAAATCCAAAATTTATCATAAAATGCTTCAATTAAATTCTTAGGTTCGATTTGAGAAATAAATATTATATTTGCAATAGTATCTCAATTTGCAGAACGTGTACTTACACATTTGGATACATCACCTACTATCAAGTCTTCTGGATGATTTGTTGAAAAGTGCAATCTTTTAGGTAAACTCACCAGATAGCTTATACTGACAATTGTATCTCCAGGGGTCTTATTGGATATTGTAGTTATGACATATTCATCATCACTATCACTATCTACTTGACTGTTGCACTCATTAAATGTAACATTAATTAATTCTTCAAAAGTCAAAGATCTCTTATTAAAAACTCTAAAACACTTGCTTTTGGAAGCATAGCCAAGAAAAATACCTTCATCAACTTTGGCATCAAACTTACCCAGATTATCCTTGGTGTTTAGAATGAAACAACGACATCCAAAAACTTTAAAATATAAAATTGTAGGAGTTCTACCAAACCAAAGCTCATAGGGTGTCTTCTTCGATATAGGTCGAATTAGAACCCTATTCAGAACATGAAACGCTGTATTTACAGCCTCTGCCCAAAAGTATTTTGGAAGGCTAAATTGCTTTAGCATGACTCTGGCCATATCATCGAGATTTTTATTCTTCCGCTCCACAACACCATTTTGTTAGGGAGTTCTAGGACAAGAAAATTCATAAAAAAATCTATTTGAATCACAAAAAAATTTAAAATTAGCATTTTTGAATTCGCCACCATGATCACTTCGGATTCCAATAATCATGCAGCCTTTTTTATTTTGTACCTTTTTACAAAATGTTACAAATTCAGATAATGTCTTATTTTTATTTACAAGAAAATAAACCCAAGTGTATCTCAAAAAATTATCAATAATTACATATGCATAAAGTTTACCCCCAAGACTGGCGACTCTGCTAGGTCCAAATAAATTAATATGTAAAAGTTGAAGAGGACAAGAGGTATTTACAGTATTTATTGACTTAAAGGAGGATCTGGTTGCTTTATTCTTTTCACAATCAATACAGACCATATCCTTCTTAAAGGTTATTTCCGGTAAGACTCTTACCAGTTTCTTCGTAGACAATCTTGTAATTGTATCCATATTAGCATATCCTAGACACATATGTCATAGCCAACTCTCATCTTTGTTAGCATACAGGAATCTTCCTGCATTATTAGTATTCTCCGAAAGATAGAAAACATATGATGTTATCCTCCCTAATACCTTCAAAAACGATATTACCAGATAATCTCTCATAGATAGAGAATTTATTTTTCATGAAATTAATACCACAACCATTATCAGCAAGGTGACTGATGTTGAGTAGATTAAGTTTTAATTCAGTGACTAAGCATACATCTTTTATTACTGGGAATGGAGGAATACCAATAGTACCATTACCTATAATATACCCTTTGAGGTTATTTTCTAAGGGGATGTATCATTCTTTCTTTATCGATAGTGTTGCAAATAGTGTAGCATCACCAGTCATATGTCTCGAGCAACCACTATCGAGAATCCATTTGCTTCTAGCATGCGAAGGTTGGTCTACCTACAACATAAGTTAAAGGTGTGACCTTTGGTACCCACTTCTTTGAGAGTCCTGAAATGTTTATTTTTTGCACCCATGCATATATATTCATATCAAAAAAAATACTAGCTTTGCACTGTCGTAAGATGTGTCCTTGTTGACCTCAGTAGTGACATGTTGCAAAGGTGTTAGTGCTTGATGCAACAGAGTAAGCGAAGCTATGTGAATGGGTATGATGTGTCTTCCGTAGATATTTATAGAAGAAAGTGTGTTTATGTGTAGTATATGTTCTGCTTGCTTTCTTTGGCAGTGTCTTATGTGTGTCCTTGTGATGATTCTTATGGCAGGTGTTAGATTGAGTCATAGGTTGCATTACCTATTTTTCCAATCTAATCTTTATTTTTTTAGAGGTGTCATAGACTTCTTGATATCTAGCTATGAGTACATCTATTCTTTGTGTATCTAGTTTATGCTTCTTCTTTTTTGTTTCATAAAGCTGATTGAGTTTTGCATTCTCCTGTGTAGTCCTTTCAACAGTTTCCAAAGAATCACGCAAACTCAATTTTAACGCAGATGTGTCTTTTGTGTCACTAGTGGAAGGGGTCTCTCTTATCTCAGTTAATAAGGAGGAAAGCATATCATTCTTAAGCTTGAACATCTTTATTTCTTTTCTAGCATGCTTGTATTTCTCTAAATCTTTCTTATGATCCTCAAGAAGATCACTACAAACATCAGAGAGTTAATCAAATATAAAATCTTCATATAAGGGGTTTGTAGATACCTGATCAAAAGCCATCAAGCAGAGATTTACAGTATCACGAGAGTTTTCTTCTTCTTCGGAGTTGCTTGCTTCACTTTCTTGCCATATGCTTGTGTTTGCATATTTGCGTAAAGAATGTCTTTTGCTTGGGCATTCATACCGATTCCCCTTCTTAGATGATGGGCATTCCTTCTTTATATGGCATGTTTTCTTGCAGCCATAGCACACTAGATCTTCATCGTTGCTGTCTTAATAGTCCTTCTTCTTTCGATTTAACTTTTTGAATCTTAAGAACTTTCTGAAGTTTCTGACCATTAGGGCTTATTCCTCATCTTCAGATTCATCATTAGAGACCTTTTTGTGGTGTGCCTTGAATGCTATGGTTTTCTCCTCTGGTGCTGATTCTTCGAGATCATTGAGGTCTAGCTCATGTGTCATTAGCTTTCCCATGAGTGTCTCCAGCGTCATTTCAGTCAGGTCGTTTCCTTCAATAATTGTTATTTATTTGGGGTTCCAGTTCTTCGGGAGTCCCCTGATCATCTTGCGTATCTTTTTATGATTATTATAATCCTTGCCAAGAGAAGAAAGAGTATTAACAATATCAAGGAAACATGTAAAGATTTATGTGATAGTTTTATTGGGTTTCATATTAAAAACCCCATACTTTTGTGCCAATCTACTGATTTTGGATTTCTTTACTTGTGAGGTACCTTCATGAGTTACCTCAAGAAGTTTTTAAACTTTATTAGACGTGGCACAAGTGGATACTTTATTGAATTCAGTCTTGTCTACAGCACAAAATAGGGCATTAATGGCTCTAGCATCAAGACTGACTTATTTCTTTTTCAGATCTGTGTATTTATCATGAGGTTTCTTAACTAAGTTACCATCTACAAAAATTATGGGTAGATTTTTGTAGTCATCTATAACAATTGACCATAGATCAAAATCAAGTGACTTGAGATAAAAACTCATCCGTGTTTTCTAGTAAGTGTAGTTGGTTCCATCAAGCAGAGGTGGTATATTTATGGATTGACCTTCACCAGTGAAGATAGATTTTATAGTTGCCATGTATTCTTCTCTTAGGATATAAATCATATAGAAGAGAACTTGCTCTGATACCAATTGAAGGCAACTCTAGAGGGGTGAATAGGGTTAGTGTCACTAATTACCAACTAAAACTTAAGGCAGATAACAGACTAGTGAGTAATATAAGCATATAACAGAATATAGCAAGCATATGAAAGAAATGTTGAGCAAGAAATCATAATACATTGACATCGAGAATTTTATCCTAGTTTCCCTCGTGGAGGACTATTCTAGGTCTGAGTACTCTTGATCGGTGTTAATCCACTATTTGTGAAATAGCGTACAGCACAAGTTTTGATATGGAGACTTACAACTTCTTACAGACACGTGTTTTGATCCGAAGAGCATAAAGACTTCACGAGAGGGGTTGAAATAACTTCTTGAACTAAGCTTTTACAACTCAAACTCGAACTTCAAATCGAAATTGTACTCGCACTTAGAAGAATGGGAGTTATCTTGGAAATGAAGAAGGTTAAGGCTCAGGCTAATAATCAAGAAAGATGAGAAGATTGAAGGTGAATAAGTGATTAGAAATGGAAAACCTCTTCTCTATTTATCGAATTTTTTGAGACCGAGTTCGGGCAGAGTTCGGTCCCCTTAAAGTTTAAAATTTCAAATGTTAGAGCCTTAAGAATAGGAAGTGGAGGCTGACCAGGATTTCTGGTATTGGGTAGATCGAGTTTCGTCTGAGTTCGGTCAGGGCCCGAGTTTGGTCCCATTTCAGTCAGGGATCCAGTTCAGTTACCTCATTTTCATAATGGTCCAGGTTTGGGTTCAGGCTATTTTGGTGGACTTTAGGTTTAGGTTTTGGACTGGCTTATTTGAGTGGACTTAGAGTTCAACTAGATGCCAAGTGAGACTCGACTCACATTGATCCTAGACTCAAAAAAAAATGCAAAATACATAATAAAATATAAAAGACTAGACTCAAGTTTCTAGTAATCGTCAGTGAGATCAGTTGTCGTGACGTTGTTGTATATGTCGAATGTCACATATCGTATCGAGTCATGATTTAGTTAACTATCAAAATCAAGTTGACTGTGATCGAATGGGCCAACATGAACCACCCATGAAGTAGAGAATATGTCGAGTTAAGAAGACTCGCTTCACAATGATCAAACGTCAGTTACACGTACTCCTACAATGGCACCAACATCATAATAGAATCCTTCTTCTATCATTTCTCTAAAAATTCTCAGGAAATGAATGTAGAAAACCAAGCAGCAAAAATGTTCAAAGAAAAATACAGTAAAAAGGTCCCGTGAAGGGACTCTTATATAGAGCTCAATTGTCGAGATGCAATCCATTGCATCTTGGACTTATTCCAGTAGAAGTCAATACATGAGTTGGAAAGATTCTTATAGCATTTATCTGAATCGATTAGATGCCGAAGGATTTCCCAAATACTAAGTTTTGACTAAGTCATAGTAGCCATAAGCCAATTACATAGTGTGCCATCCGGACCGGAGCGGGGCACTACAACAATGAGATCTATCTTACAATCTCAAGCCACTCTTTTTCAGCAGTCCTACCGTTATACTCATGAACAAAATTGGGTAGCCGAGCACAAATATCGTTATATTCTAAAGACTGTTCGTGCTCTCTTGTTATCCTCCTATGTTTATCAAACGTTCTGGACAAAGACTATTTTTTACCTCTGTTAATCTTATCAATATCACTCATTCTACTCTTTTGTTTGGTCGAATACCTCATTGGAGTCATTTTTCACATCCTCTTTATTATCGTATGCTTTAAACTTTTGGGTACACTTGTTATGTTCTTCTTCCTTTGATTGAGCGCACGAAGCTGACAATTCGATCAGCCAAGTATGTCTTATTCGAATATGGTTCCACGTACAAGGGATATCGTGGTTATGATCCCTTGGCATGTCGTCTTCATATATATCTCCATATCACATTCTAGAGAACTCTCCTTATTTTACTATCCCACCACCAGATATTCATTTCTTGTTCCCCCTACTACAACGTCTAGTGCTTATATTGCTCTTACTACTTTTTTCTTCTATCCTGGTATGCAATGCCTCTACCACAACCTCATAAGGATCATTCACATATTTTATGAGTCTCTGCTATGCCATCTTCTCCACCATATATGCCTCCACCACAATCTCTCTAACAGTCCCAACGTACCCATCGATCTCCTGCTCATTTTACTCTTGACTATTTAAATCCATGGGATAAGTTTTGTTTTGCTACCTTAGTCTCATATTCTTTACAGTTCCATTATGTCCTTACTACTATCTATACTATATGAGAGACCAGTTCTTTTTAAGAGGCTACTTAGTACCCTGAGTGGTAGGACGCTATGGTAGAGGAGTTTTGAGAATTTTAGCAGACATGCACTTGGGATGTCGGTCCACTCCCAAAAGGAGTCCAGTCTGTTAGATGCAAGTGGTTCTTCAAGGTCAAGTATCAACCTGGTGGATCCATTAAGCGACACAAGGCTCGCCTTATTGCCCGGAGTTACACAAGGGCATGAGATTGATTGTGATAATACCTTTGCCCTTGTTGCTCAGATGACCACAGTTTGTACCTCGCTAGTTGTTGTTGAGGTTCTTCGATGGCCAATCTATCATATGGATGTTAAGAATATCTTTCGTCACGGTTATTTATCCGAGGTTGTCTATATGCAGCCACTTCCAGGTTTTTCAACTCTATTGGAATGCATTTGTCTCCTTCGTTATTCTATCTATGTCTCAAACAAGCTTTCCAACTGTTTGAGTATTTCTGAAATATTATTTGTGAGAAAAAAATTAATAGTGTTCTCAGGATTATTCTCTGATTGTGCAGTTATTACCGTAGTAACGAGTTCTTCTACTACTCTATGTGGATAACAATTTTGACTGGCGATGATTCAATGGTGATTGTAGCTCTCATAGTAGTTTCAGATGAAGGACCTTAGTTATCTTTGCTACTTTCTTGGAATCGAGATTGCACAAAGTGACAGAGGGATAGTTATTTCTTATTGGAAATATACTTCAAAGATTATTTTGTCTGCAGGTCTATCGGATAATCAGATAGTTGATACTCCTTTGGAGCTTCATGTTAAGCTTTGCCCTATAGATAGTGTCTCTCACAAATCACACTCGGTACATACGGCTAGTGGGTCAACCTGTTTATTTTTGTTTATCCAGGCCTAATATTTTTTATGTAAGTGTTATTAGCATATTTATTTCTATGCCTTGATCAGCTCACTATGGTACCTTATTCTGGATTCTCCGGTATCTTCAGGGCTCAATCACGCACTCATTATTCATGTCTTCTATATCTACTATATAGCATCGAGCATTTATTGATATAGATTGATCAGGAGAATCGACCACAAGATGATCTACTATAGGATTCTGTTTGTTTCTTGGTGATCATTGATTTTATGGCAAAGCAAGAAACAAGCCATTGTTGCATGTTTTCTATTGAGGTAACATACAGAGCTATGGCCGCCACCACTAGGAAGATTATTTATATACAGAGACAATTATCTGATATGGGCATTGCTCCTACAGGACCTACGCTGCTTCGATGTGATAACAGGAGTGCTATATAGATTGCAAACAATCCGGTGTTTCATGAACGGACAAGGCACATTGAGATTTATTGTCATTTCGTCTGTGAGAACTGCTTTTGCCTCACTTCATAGATCACTTCGCTCGCCTAATTTTTTAAGCAGGCACTATTTCTCTACCACATGTGACTGTTGATCAGCTGGCAGTTTTTTTTTTTATAAAGTCATACCATCGTTTCATTTTTTATTGGGCAAACTCATATTGTTTTACCCATCATGAGTTTGAAGAGGGATGTTAAGATATGATTAGATTTTGGATTAAAATTAGTTTCAAGTCTATTTGTATGTATCTCCTATACGATACCGAAGGCATTACCCTAATGGTAATGTGGCGAGCCACCTTGGAGTAGACCAAGGTTTGAATCCACTTTCTGCCGGTTGGTGGCGGACCTAGGTATATCAAAATATATATATCCTATTCTAATACAGATTCATTCTCCTATACGGATATAGATTCATTCGCCATTTACTTATATACATAGTTGTATGGCTTTTTGAATGATCATCAATACAATCAATATTGTTGATTTATTTTAACTCCCAATATATGACAAAGAATCTCTTTATGATTACTATACATTAATAGTCCTCTCAAAATTATTATTATCTTTACTTTTGTATCCACCTCAAGATAAGTCATAATTTTCAAATTAGTTAGATTCCTATGAGATTAGGAGTTTTACCTTAAGTGATGATAACGTATGTTTATCTAAATCAAAAATTTATTATTAGAGAATGTTTCATTATTAATTATTTCTTATTCTAACTTGATAGGAGATTGACTATGGTATGAAAGAGTATCATAAGCCTTCTATATGATTAATGAATTTTTATATTTTTATTGGGTTCTTTGTCCCTTCTTCTTTGACTTAAAGGACTTAAAGGAGAAGATCGAGTTTGTTAATTAATATAAATTTGATGAAGTTTATTACAATTATTGTAGAAAGGAATAATTGGATGATTCATTATCAATAAAGGAGTACATATATATAGGAGAGGCTAATTCCTCTCTCTATTATTCTACCCGATGTGGAACTAAAGTCCACTTAACCAATACACTAATACTTAACACCCTCCCTCAAGATGGAGCATAGATGTAAATCATGCCCAGCTTGTTACAAAGAAACTGAACCCGAGGGCCTAGAAGAGACTTCGTAAAAATGTCAGCTATCTGATTGTCGGTCCTTACATGATAAAATTTTATTAACCCCTTTTGATATTCATCATGGATAAAGTGGCAGTCAATCTCAATATATTTTGTCCTTTTATAAAATACGGGATTGGTGGCAATATGGATAGCTGACTAATTGCCACACCACATATCTGCTGCATTAGATCCTTCTTCTTCTCCCAGCTCATTCAGAAGATGCTGCGGATATAACACATTTGTTGTGCCATGAGCAATAGATCGATATTTCGCTACTGAACTTGATCGCGAGACCACACTCTGCTTCTTGCTCTTCCATGACAATAAATTACTACCAATAAAAACTGATTAGCCAGATGTAGACCGTCTATCCATAGGACATGCACCCTAGTATGCATTTGTAAAATATTTTAGACTAGTATGTCCCTGATTCTCCATCTGAATTTTTTTTCTCGAATTCTGGGCTAGATAGCACAGGATTCTGAGAACTGTCTGCCAATGCGAAACTCGTAGAGAAGCCATAAATCTACTCACGACACTCACGACAAAATAAATATTTGGGCGAGTCATGACCGCCAAGTAGTTAAATTTTTCAACCACTCGACGATATTGGTCTGGATTGGTCATCAGTGTCCCTTCATCGGGAAGTAAATTCACCCCTGGGTCCATGGGTGAGGTTGATCCTTTAGCGTGTATCACTTCGGCATCAGTTAGGATATCCAGCACATATTTTCTCTAAGACATTACAATGTGCTTCTTATCCCGTGTGACCTCAATGCCCAAGAAGTAATTCAATGCTCATATATCTTTAGTCTGAAATTGCTCACCCAAAAACTTTTTCAATTATGCAATTCCCTGATTGTCATCTCCCATAATCACGATATCGTCAATATAGACACCAAGTAGTATCCTTCCAGCTGATGTTTGTCAGTAAACTACTGAATGATCCTTCTTCGATTGACACATGTCAAACTGAGTAACGACATGTGTAAATCGACCAAACCAAGCATGAGGTGATTGTTTGAGACCGTAAAGGGCCTTCCGCAGATAGCATACTTTACCCTCCCTTGCAACAAACGCAGGAGGTCGCATCATATACACTTCTTCTTCAAGGTCCCCATGAAGAAAGGCATTCTTCACATCTAACTGCAAAAGGGGCTAATCATAGCGGACAGCTAATGTGATAAGCACTCGCATAGAAGTTATCCTGGCAACTGGGGAGAAGGTCTCAAAATAATCTTTACCATATATTTGATAATATCTTTTAGCCACCAATTGAGCTTTCAGACGATCAAGAGGGACATTCAGTTTTACCTTGATTATGAACACTCACTTGCAACTGACCGCCTACTTAGCTGTAGGCAAATCCACCAAGTCTCAAATATGGTTCTCCCGAAGCGCTCCCATCTCTTCTTTCATAGTTGTACGCCAACCAGAATGTTTGAGTCATTCCTCCACAAAATTGGAAATCTGAATCCCGTCAATAGTAGCCACCAAGGACTGAGTCTAAATCGCAAGCCTATTGTAGTGCCAACAACTCAAAGGATGGTTACGACACGCACGACGGGGACGAGCAGGTATATCAGGCGGTGGTAAATCATTGGAGCTGGAGGATGACGATGGCTCGGCGGCCGTGGGAACTATCGGTGACATATATTCTATCGGACTGGTGAATTAGTAGAGCTGGAGGAGGACGATGGCACGATGGCCGGGGGCACCATTGGTGATGCTTGTTTTTTCAGATCTAGTGAGACTGGCGATGCGGATTCTGACTGGGTCGATATTTGCGGACCATCAGACCGGGAGACTGGCTCGGCAGGGGAGGGCACCCTTACGGGGGGCTGTTGTGTTTGAATGTGAAACATCAGAAAAAAAATTTCTAAATAAACTTTGGGAAAAGAATATGTAGTTGATGATTGTGGAGGAAACTCGATTTTATCAAAGGTAACATCCCGAGTAATAAAATACCTCTTCAAAGTTGGTAAAAACAATGATACCCTTCCTGATATTTTGGATACCCAAGAAAAATATACTTGATTACCTTCGGATCCAACTTGGACAGAGTCGGTCGAGTATCCCGAACATAACACAAGCAACCAAAAATTTTGAGAGGTAGAGAAAACGACTCTCATTTTGGATATAACCGAAAAAAATGAGTATTGCCATTAAAAACTGAAGATGGCATACGATTGATTATATAACAAGCTGTAAGTACTACACCCGGCCAAAATATTATGGGAGTACGTGCTTGAAACATAAGAGCATGCGTTATTTCCAAAAAATGGTGATTTTTGCATTCGGTCACACCATTCTATTGTGGTGCGGAAGGACAAAAAGTTTGGTGGATGATGCCATGATTAGCCAGATGAGAATTAATCACGACCATTGTCACTCCGAAAATATCTAATAGGAACCCAAAATTGGGTTTGGATTTTCGCATAACAATTGCACCAAATATTAAATAATTCGGAGTAATTTTTCATCAAACAGACAAAGTGACACATGAGTAGTCATCAACAAAAGAAATAAAATACTTGAAGCCCATCACAGATTCAATAGGGCAAGGCCCCATATATCAGAGTGCACTAGCTCAAAATAAGCTGATACAGCTTTATTTAGACTCACCAGATAGGGTACCGATGATGTTTAGCCAAACTACATGACTCATAATGAAAAAGAACATAAAAATTCAAAGACGGATACATCTTCTGGAGTGCTTGGATAAATGGGTGACCTAACCGACAGTGCAACTAAACGGATCAAGTTTTACGCTAACATAGGAAATGAAAGAATTTATGTCAAATAGATACAAGCCTCCAGCCATATTCCCCTACTGATTGTCCTTCCAATCTTTAGGTCCTGAAAAACACAATCATCAGAAAAAATGTTACCGAACATTATAAGTCACGAGTAATTCTACTAATGGATAAGAGACTGAACGGATTACCATGTGTGTATAAAACTGATCTAGGTGGCAGACCAGGAGAAAGACGGGTGCTTTATTTTCCATGAACCCTCGGGGAACTATCATTTGCAACAGTAACAATATCTGGTACATGACCGACATATATACACTCACACAGCATACCTGCATCACCTATCATATGATCAAATGTACCCGAGTCGATCACCCACTGCTTTGACATGATCATGCATGCCGCTGAGTACCCAGCTGTAGATCCAGATGTGGAGGCTTCACCACGACACTGAGCTTGTAAGTCGGCAAATTTGGCATAGGCCTTTGCCATCATCTGTACTGATACCCCATCATTATCAGTATTATCATATGCAATATTAGCGGCAGGAGCTTTAGGACACTGCTACTGAAAATGGCATTGTAGACCATAATTGAAGCATGTACGGGGTCTTCCGCCATCATGACCGCCATTGCCTCATCCACCATCATGGCTAGTATTCTGGCCACCACGTCGACCACCAATGAATCCACCACGAGCAGCACCCAGGCTAGACCAATTAGCAGGGGCATCACCCGAAGAAGTCTCAACAACTTTTGATACGCGTAAGACACGAAAGTGGGCTTCCATCAAAGAAGGAACCTCAGCCCCAGCAATGATTCAAGATCGTGTAGAGAGTCTGCATCAGGACAAAGGGAGGCAAGATACGCCATGACATAGAGCTACTGGCATTGAGTTCTTACGTTATTGATATATTTCGTCAAGGGTAGCACGCGATCTACCTCATCAATTAGTGCCTTGAAGGCACAAAAATGGTCCTTATGTGACTTGTCTCCTTGATCAGCTCGGTATACACCAACGACCGAGTCATAGATGCGAAACAAATCACGTTTGCCATCAAACGTCGTTGCAAGGACCTCCCACAACACTTCATCGAGTCTGTGTTCAGAACAATTTTCTCAACTGATGGTTGCATCGAATTTATCAACTATGTGAACATTCGACTGTCATCAGTCTCCCACTATTCATATGTGGGACCACTCACTGCTTTGTCAGTCAGATTTTTAGATAATCGCATTTCTCGAAGCGTCTTCTCGACCTTCTTGTCCCATGCCGAGTATCTATATGGTCCATCAATATATCTATCGACAAGTCAAATCGATGAAACCATCGTGCCAGTACCATATGTCTCCGTCAGTATATTTTTGGCAATGGTGGTAGTAGTACTGCTATTCGCCTCAATGTTCATCATCATATTCTCGATTCGACTGTCGTTTGGTCGTCCCGACCTGATAATCACATCAACTCTGCCAATGCGCAGTCAACGTAGCCAGAACCGGATTGTGCAAGGAAAGCAGAGATTGAAGGTGGATCACACAAGTCAGGACAGAGAAGCAACCTAGGTTACTTTCTGTTAGATCCTGATGTGGATACCGGGTCAGGAATAGAGATTCACGCAAACCCAGGTCTGCTCTCTGTTAACTCCTGATACCCTCGTCGAGAGTCGGAGATTCATGCAAACAAACCATCGTCTACCCTCTAAAGATCCCAACGGGGGGTGGCTGCCACTCGGGCGGGGGGGGCTGCCACTCGAGCAAGGGGGAGGGGGTGGCTTCTACTCGTGTAGAGGGAGGCGGGGGGGCTGCCACTCGGGCAGGGGGGCGGGGGGCGGGTGAGGGGGGGGATTAGGAGATTTTTTTTTCTTTTTCTTTTTCTTTTTCTTTTTTTTTAAAGGGATTCAGAGTTTGGCTCTGATACCATGTAGAAAGAAATAATTGGATGATTCATTATCAATAAAGGAGTACATATAGATATATATATGAGAGGCTAAACCTCTCTCTATTATTCCATCTGATGTGGGACTAAAGTCCACTTGACCATTACAATAATACTTAACAATTATCAATATCTTTTACCCTTCCAAAACAATACCATCTTCATGATGTTGAGTTCGCCAAGTTATTTCTAAATCCAAATTTGACAATTTTCTAAACTTAGATACATCACATAATTATAATTATATACTAGTAGAAATTAGCCATCAACAACACACAATTATACACTAAAGGGCGTTTGGTACACGAAATTTTTTTTATTTTCGGACAAATTTATGGTGGAAAACTTATTCTCATGTTTGGTTTAGGTCAAAAAAATATTGTGGGGAGGTTGTTTTTTTCTTTTTTCTTTTTTCTTTTTTCGTTTTTTCTTTTTTTTCGCTTTTTTTTTCGTTTTTGCCGCATTTTTTTTATCCTTTTTTCAAAAAAATTATCCTTTTTATTTTTTTCCTCCGAGAATATTTTTCTAATAAAAATGGGAATATAATTTTCCAAAAAATTTAAACACCTGAAATTTGATTCCTAGGAATATAAAATTTTTGTCTATATAGTATTCCACTACCAAATGTCCCCTAAGGTTGTTTTATTGGGCTTTTTCTGTGGAAAATATTTCCAAAATAAATTTTTCAACAATTGTAGTGTTTGATACCTTATATTTTTCATGAAATTATTTTTCAAAAACTACTATTTTCCATATTTTCTTCTAAAACTGTGGAAAATAAAAGTGGCCCAACTCATAGAAAAATATTATTTTCCATGGAAAATAACTCCTTTTCGTGGAAAATAATGACAATCATGCACCCAAATTACGTTTTCCATAAGAAAATTTTGAAGTTCTATAAAAAAAATCCTTGTAAAATAATTCCGTAAAATTAATTTATTTTCCACATATTTTTAAGGATTGATATGTAGAAAGACTATTTCTTTTGAAGTTTATATGTAAAATTATATAGATTTTCTCCATAGTCTTTCAATTTTTTTTTTCAGGTGCATTTTTTAAATATTTGAACTAAAATATCTGTATGATCATATATAGGTAGCAAGGGATTTTATAAATGATTAAAAATGAATGGGAATAAGTACTTCTACTTCTCTATGTTACATGCACAATACAAAGGTCTATCAATAAGTCTTCCAAATTAGTCCTCTTCTGCTTACCCACTCATTGTTATCAAAAAAAAAAAAATCTAATTAGCATTGCCTTCTTCTTTGTACTACATTATCAGCCCCTGAGAAGAGACAGCGTGTTCCTTCAGCTTATAACAGGTTTATCAAGTAAGTAGATGTATCATATTGGTCATCTTGTAATTTATCAACATATCATATGAGGATCTCAAGTCTAATTATTTATGTACTTCTTTTTTTAGTTATAAATATTCTTTTTTTCTTTCCATCAGGGAGGAGATTCAAAGGATTAAAGCTAATAACCCTGAAATTAGCCACAGAGAAGCTTTCAGTGCTGCAGCAAAAAATGTAAGTGCTAAAACATGGTGAATGTTATATGATTATATAAACAATATGTAATCACCTTTTTCCCATTGCATAATATCTCCATTGTCGTACCAAGAATGTACCTAGTCAATCTCTCCCTTTATTATAGGCCAAGGCTTTATAGAAACAATTCATGATATATAGTAACTACAACATTAGACAACTTTACAATATCCAACAAGGAACAAAACAAAAAAATAGCATAAACACAAATACACTAAATAACATGGTTCAACTGGCGATTGATTCGTCTCTCGAGGACAACGGAATAATAAATTTATTGAAACAAGAGAAAACTATCTGCACTTGGTTCATTTTGAGCCTTGTTTTGATGTTGATTCGTCACCTTCGCCTTCCAAGCTTCTCCGACACCCGATTATTGTTGAACACGAGTTACGTCTACACTATCATATAGTCTAATTTATAACCGAATACCATGAACTATGATAAATTTTTAACTTGCTATCGTGATCTATTGTTTATTAGCAACTTGCGACCATGAATTTTATTTTTACAACTAAATACCGTGAACTATTCTTAACTTTGTGAAATGATATAAGAAAAAAAAACATTTTTGTCTCTATCTTCATGTTGTAGCATGGGGGGTTGAGGGTAGATGGAAGCATGGGGATAAGGTGGTCCAGAAGATGCAAGCACAAAGGAGAGAGGAAGGGGAGGGCGTGGGGAGGTGGGTTAAAGAAATCAAAGGGAAGAGGGAAAGATTGTGGGAAAGGCGGACTAGATGTTTTGCAAGGGTTCAAGGGCTCAGGAAGAGCATTTGAAGGGAAGCGGGTGGTTAGGATTATGATTAGAATTAGGTAGAGACAGTAGTGGCTGAACTAATCTCTAAAATTAGGATGAACGAAATTTTAGATATAGCATGAACGACACGAGAATACTAGCATTACACAGTCTACACTGTCTAAAATATTAAAATTTTGATAATTTATTTAACGCTTAATAGTTTTATGCTTCAAATCCAAGCAAATATATATATATATATATATATATATATATATATATATATATAAAACTAAAAAATAATTTTTAAAAACTCAAAAAAAAATTAAAAAATTTGGGCAGAGAGGAGAGGAGAAGGAAGAACAAGTGAGCAACAAAAATTTTCTTAGCAAGTTGTAACCGTCTAGAAAGTGTACAGTATTTTTTGAAGTTTATACTCTTGTTACATTGCATTTATCTTTGCATCACATTTAAGTTTTAGAAGAATGGCTTAGTCTAAACAATACAGCAACCTTCTACTTGGGAGCCTCCTATTTGCTACAGCTAGAGGCTACAAAGAAATGAAAATCAATTAACTATAGTTTACTATCAGAAATAAGTGATCATACTTAATTATATACATGTACAAATCACAATATATATATATATATATATAAAGGTACTAGTTTAGTGGTAGTGTGGAAGATGCTTACGGGTGAATCATGTGTTCGAGCCTCCCCCCACCCCTCCTCCCTACCCCGACAGCTGGGTGGCATAGTCACGGTCCGACTTGGAGAAATGATACCAAATATATATGAGGAGGGATCAAGATCCTCTCTTTACAGCAGTTGAATTTTGTTTTAAGTCATTTAATTTTTTAAATCAACGGCTAAGATTAGATGACTTAAAAAATCCAACGGTTGTGATCATGAAGAAGCTTTGGAGATGCAAAAATACAAAAAATTCGATCCCTCCTCTCTCTCTCTCTCTCTCTCTCTCTCTCTTTATATATATATATATATATATATATATATATATATATATATAGAGAGAGAGAGAGAGAGAGAGAGAGAGGAGAGGAGAGGGCACGGGATCCCCACTCTTACGTATGCCTAAATTTTTTCATGAACATAGTCGTTGAATCTTGTTTAAGTCATCTAATCTTAACTGTTGATTTGAACCATTCAAATCAATTGTTTAGATTATATAACTTAAACAAGATCCAACGGTTGTGATCATGGAGATACTTGGGATGCAAAAATACGAAATTTTTATCCTTCATATATATATATATATATATATATATATATATATATATATATATATGTGTGTGTGTGTGTGTGTGTGTGTGTGTTGGATCTTATTTAAGTCATATAAACTTAACTTTTAATTTGAAGTATTCAAATCAATAGCTAAGATTAAATGACTTAAATAAGATCCAACAGTTATGATCATAGAAATACTTTGGGGATGCAAAAATACAAAAATTTCGATCCCTCCGCTAAATATACTAGTATTGTGCAAAGTTGAAGTCTTCTGATAATCCAATTGCTGTTAATTATTTTTCAGTGGGCACATTTTCCTCACATCCACTTCGGGCTAAGTAATCTTGACCGGAATAAGCAAGTAAAGCTTGACGATGCTATTGCAGCACACTCAGCCAAGAAATCTGGAGGTTTATACCAAGAAGGGATATGAAGTTGTAGCCAGCCACTTCTGCATGCCAACTTTCCGTTCTACGAGTCAGAAGCATCGAGGCCTAGATAATGATCATTGAATTGGGTCTATATAGTTCAATATTATGGGAATAACTTGAACTATTAGCACTTGAGACTTATGTGATCTTCAAATAAATTTATGATCAAACAAACCTCCTTGATTATTTTACGTACGTGCTTCATCTTCTTCATGTTTTCTTTTGCCAATAACGTCTACTATAAAATAAAAATGCACGTCTATATCAAACCAAATCGTGCAGTTAGATTCCAGCTTGACAACGAAGGGTATCAGAGTAGATTGTTGAAAGCCGTGTTCCTGTGGCAGGAACACCAAGGAGAGCCCCTCCTCGACTCTCATATGGACCAATAATAAATGATTAATCTTAATCTTAATCTTAATTTTAGTGTTAATTATAATTTTAATATTAATTTTAGTTTTAATATTAACACTTAAATTAAAAATTATTATTAAAATAAAAAATTAATGTTAATATTAACATTAATATTAATATTAATATTAAAAAACTAATATTAACATTAATATTAATATTAATACTAATACTAATACTAATACTAATATTAACATTTATATTAAAACTAAAATCAACATTAATATTAATAAATCGATGCATGACACTTTCAAAAAGTGAATATATCTCTATTTTGATATGTCTAAAAGATTGAGATAGATTTATTTTTGTATTTTTAAATATATATAGATTTTTTTTCAGATAGAGATAGATTTATTTTTTTAAAGAAAACATTTAAAATTTTAAAGACAAAAAGACATTTGGAAAGAGAAACACGTATGTTAATAAAATTCCGTAACTTTTCCATAAAAGTTTTTACGTGTGTGCATATATATATATATATATATATATATATATATATATATATATATATATATATATATATATATATATATATATATATATATAGGCTGTGTATATACTTGTGAGCAAAAGTTCAATTTCCTCCCTTTTACTTTAGTCCTGCATCGGTTGGACCTCTTCCCCCTTGTTTGTATATATTAGTTCTTCTTCATTGCTCTCTTAAGATGTTGTGTGGGGAACCCCTTGGGCCACACGCGTGCGTCGCCGCCGTCGCCTTGCCCAGCTTGGCTCGGTTCGGTACGGTACGGGTACGTGCCCGCATCTGCGGGCGCTGAATGCCGATCCAATTTACTCTTCGGGTTCGGGCTGGGATCCAAAATATCTTTTTGCTCCTCCTTGTTTTGAATCGTTTTTAAACTCTTTGAAGATTTGAACGTTGGGCATTTGTTGCTCCATATGTCCAGGTTCATTTGGCATATGTGACAGCTTCTGTAACAGCTCATATGACAGCATTTTTCTCCACATTGTTCCTTTTGTTATTGCTCTTTAATGGCCTGTTTATGAGCCATTTAATTTCTTATCCGTTGGTTGTGTCCAGGGACTGCCTTTATATTGTGGTCTCCTCCTTTTTTTACAGAATATTTTTCCTCTACGTGAAACCTCTTTCTCTGGTTCTTCTCTCCAACAACATTCTCTCCTCTAAATCCTTGCTCTGGACAGAGCTAAGTTCGATCTCTCTCTCCGAGTTGTGTGCGACGAAAAGAAGCCGGTAGTCAAAGATTTTTACCACTAGGAGCTTCCGAGAAACGTCTGCACATAGCCCTCGGATTAACTCTTAGGGCAGTGCTTCGTACACGACTTCCCCGAAGGCCGGTAACATTAACTATTTTTATTTTATTTTTTATTGTTTACAGATTTCTAAACGAGAAAAGGTGGTATTTTTTATCTATCAATCTAAGAGTCAATCTGATTTCATGTTTGGTAAAATAATAGTAAATCATAGAATAATACAAGTGTAAGCTACATTGCGTTACTGCAACAAAAATAATTTTTGCTTGCGATCAACTTAATTATTGGAGAATTTGCTTAATCTTCTGGAAAAAAAATTAAATCATTTGCTAAATATCTACTGTAGCAATAGAAATATGCTTGTTTGCTACTAAGTTGTTCATAGTTGTTTAAAGTTACTATAGCAATTCTGTTTCTAGCAAATAATTAAATAAGTTTAGTAGCTTTTCATTTCAATAAGGTTCTGTAACAACTTGTATCAAATTTCAATTTCAATTTTAATTGAACAATTGCTTACATATCAAATTGTTTAAATACATTGCCTTGTGAAAATAGTGTTTGGGCATATTTCTACTGCAACTTAGAACAATAGAAACTATTTTCTAGAAGTAAAGAAATAGTTAAAGTGAAACTGCAAATCCCTTTGAGTCTGAATTCTAAAAGTAGAGATAAATTTGGGAATAAGCCGAAAGGGTCCTTCTGTCAACCGGATGTAAATAGCCCTAAGCGACACGGTACTTAAGTGTCTTTGGACCACCGCTAGCTGGGAACCGACCCCTACAGCTAACCCAAGTTAATCAACACTTGATAGACTAAAGATTTCATAAGGTAGATTAGAAAAATCACTCAAACTATTCTTCTAGAACACTAGACTTTGTTATTGAGTAAAATACATATTTTGTGGTTCAGACTATTCACATTAGCAACCATGACTGGCAAGGATGAGACTTTTACTGCTAAATATGCTAAGTTCAACGGGACCTACTTTAAAAGATGGCAGAGTCAAATAAAGTTTTGGCTCACAACTTTAGGGCTGATCTCAGCCATTGATGGTTCCACACCCATCACAAATGATTCTGATGACACTGAATCTGACGTAGGAGTGTCCAAATCCACCAGTTCCTCAAAATCCAAAACTCCTAAGGAAATAGACTACCACTGCTTTCATAGAATTCTAAGCGCCTTGTCTGAATCATTATATGACATATTCTTTGAATATAAGAGTGCTAAAGAACTTTGGAAAGCTTTGGAAGATGAATATAGCTGTGATGATGCTGGAATTGAAATATTCAATTCCTCCTCATTCAACAGATACTTTATGGTAGATAATAAACCTATGAATGGCCAAATACATAAATTTCAAGAATATCTTAGGCATATTCAAGGCAAAGGTAATTTCTTTTCTACTGAGTATAAAATAGCTTATTTGGTAGACAAGCTCCCTCCTTCTTAGTCTGATGTTAAGAAAGACCTTATTCATACTCAAGGTGACCTTACATTTGCTCAAGTCCTAAAAAAAATTAGAAAGAAGAACAAATTAGGCTAAGGTCTAACCATAATTCTGAGTCTAAAGCTAAGGTAAACCTAGTAGAATCCCAAGGCAAACCAAAGCCTCATCATCATCACAAACCCAAAAGGAACCTCTTCAAGAAGAAGCAAAACCTTCAGCCTCACCACCAAAACCATCATCACCATAAACCTAGAAACTTCGGTCAGACTCGGGATCAGAAGAGATTTTATTTTGTGTGTGGCAAAATAAACTATATGGCCACCAATTATTTCCATAAGAAGAAGGAAGATGTCCAGACTTCTAACAAAGAAAAATGTCCAGCCAAATCAGAAGCAAACATGCTTCTCAACGGCTCTTCTAGTTCCTTCTGGTCTGTAAGCTATCAACCCTTAGTCAACATTTTCTACCATTTTGACGATTAGTGGTTGGATTCTGGAGCTAATGTTCATTTTTTTATCGCTCATGTTTTTCAAACTATCAAGAATTATGTGGAGGAGGTGTAACTCTAGAAGATGGCTCAGTGGCACAGATTATATAGGAAGATGACGAATAGATCTAAAGATGATATCAGGAAAAACTCTGACTCTTCATAATGTGCTGCATGTGTCGTCTATCAAAAGAAATTTAGTTAGTGGGTCTATTCTTGTAGCTTCAGGGTACAAGATTGTTATGGAGGCAAATAAAGTAGTATTTTCTAAGAATAACTCTTTTATTGGAAAATGATTTGTAAGAGATGGTCTTTTCATTTTGAGTACCGTGAATAAAATTTCAGATCCTTCTTTTATTGTTTCCAATGTAGAATCTTCAAATGTGTGGCATAGTAGATTAGGTCATGTGAATCTAGGTTTCCTAAGAAGGATGATGAACTTAGATCTTATTCCTAAGACTCCAATAGATGATAAACACAGTGTGAAATCTGTATTCAAGCCAAACACACTAGGCTACCTTTCAAATCTGTAAAAAAAAAACTCTGACCTTTTAGAGCTAGTCCATAGTGATGTGTGTGACTCAAATAGGATTTTGACCCGAGGTGGTAGAAAATACTTTGTTACCTTTATAGATGATCATTCAAAGTATTGTTATACATATCTTCTCAAAACCAAAGATGAAGTTCTAGACAAATTTAAGGTCTATAAATCTGAAGCTGAGAACCAGTTAGAGAGAAAGATTAAGATTCTTAGATCAGATCATGGTGGAGAGTATACATCAAATGATATGTGAAGAACACGGAATAATCCATGAGGTAACTGATCCATATTCACCACAGTCCAACGGAGTTAATGAAAGGAAGAATCGCACTCTGTTAGACATGGTGAATGACATGCTCCTCAGCTCAAGTACTCCCGATAATTTGTGAGAAGAAGCACTATTATCTGCATGTTACATCCTTAATAGAATTTCTAGTAAGTCTAATGATAAGACTCTATATGAATTATGGAAAGGTAGAGCTCCTAGGGTCCATTATCTCAAAGTTTGGGGATGTCTGGCTATAGTAGGAATTCCTGAACCTAAAAAGAGGAAGATTGGACCTAAGACTATAGATGTTGTATTCATAGGATATGCCCTAGACAGCAATGCCAATAGATTTTTTTTTACTCTCTCAGAGGTAAATAAAATCTCTAACAATACTATTATAGAAGCAAGAGATGCAGTTTACTTTGAGAATATATATCCCTTCAAAGATAGAATTTCTTTCTCTCCCTCCAACTCTTCTCTTGCTCCGTCCACTAGCTCTCATGTTTAAATATCTAGTTCGCAACCCGAACAAAATATAGAACCTAAAAGGAGTAAAAGATAAAGAATTGAAAAGAACTTAGGAGAAGGTTTCTTCACCTTTTTGATAGAGGGTGATCCCTCAACTTATGAAGAAGCAATATCTTCTCCTGATGCCCATTTCTGGAAAGAAGCCATTAACAGTGAATATAAATCCATCATGGAGAACAGTACTTGGTTTCTAGCAGACCTACCTTTAGGTAGTAAACCCATAGGTTGTAAGTGGATATTCAAAAAGAAACTTAGAGCCGATGGTACTATAGAGAAATATAAAGCTAGATTAGTAGCCAAAGATTTTACCCAGAAAAAGGTATTAGATTATTTTGATACCTACTCACCTGTAGTTAGGATCACTTCTATCAGAACCCTTCTAGCCTTAGCATCCATTCATAATATGCTAATCCATCAAATGGATATAAAGACAATATTTCTAAATGGGGACCTAGAGGAAGAAATATACATAGAGCAACCTGAAGGTTTCATTGATAAAGGCCAAGAAAAAAAAGTTTGCAGATTAGTTAAATCTCTTTATGGCCTAAAGCAAGCTCCCAAGCAATGGCACAACAAATTTGACATAGTCATCTCAGAATATGGTTTCGTGCCAAATGAGTATGACAAATGTATATACTCCAAAATTATAGATGGAAGTTGTGTCATCTTATGTTTGTATGTAGATGACATCATTATTCTTGGATCATCACTGGAATTGATAATTAATACCAAGGACTATTTATCCAGCCAGCTTGATATGAAAGATCTAAGTGAAGCCAACTTCATTCTAGGCATGCAACTGTCCAAACACAAGGAGGGTTATACTCTATCCTTAGCACACTCTATCGAGAAAATGCTAAGAAAATTTGAGTATTCTGATAAGAAACTTGCCCTTACTCCTTATGACAGTAGTGTTGTCCTCAAGAAGAATAAGGGTACTCCTATGGAACAACACAGATATTCACAGATGATAGGTTCTCTCATGTATATATCAAACAGGACCAGACCTGATATTGCATTTGCTATTAGGAGACTAAGTAGATATACTAGTAACCCAAATCAGTTATATTGGACAACATTAGAAAGAGTATTTAGATATCTTAAGGGTACTCTAGATTATATGTTGCACTATACTAGACACCTTGATATCATAGAAGATTATTCAGATGCAAATTGGGTAACTGACCAGATATATTTTTACTCTCGGTGGAGCTACAATCTCCTGGGGCTCATGTAAACAAACTATCATAGTTAGGAGTACAATGGACTCTAAAATGATAGCATTAGACACTACTTGTACAGAAATCGAATGGCTAAGAAATCTTATTATACATATACATGTTTCTCTTAGTCATGTTCCAGCAATTTCTATAAACTGTGATAATAAATCTGTTATGAATTACTAAAGCATGATTCTGTGAATGCTAAGATGAACAGACACCTGCAGCTGCGATTCAAGTCAATAAAAGGCCTACTAGGCAAATATGTGGTTCTTGACTATATAAAGTCAGAAAAAAATCTTGTAGACCACTTGATGAAGGGTCTGTCTAGGACTTTGATCCTAGAATCATCGAGGGGGTGGGGTTAAGCCCATAAGTAAAGTCACCAGCAGTGGCAACCCAACCGAGTCTGACTGGAGATCCCAAGAAGCCGGTTCAATGGGTAGGAACAAGCTGGACTTAGGTAACTTTTATGGAACACTGACTCGAGATTAAAATCTCATTGCAATAATGTCCAAGTAGCTGTACATGCGTACAATGATTCCCCATCCCTATATATGGTGACAGTGTTCTTGAGTGATATGGTTATGATGAGTTTTAAAACTCTTAATAGGTCCAAGCTGATATGCGGGGTTGACACCTATCACCAACCCTTAAAGACTTACCTATATGAGAGGTCGTGAAGGCAGCGACTATGGGATAGGGCGATCCCAGACAACTCTCATGAATTTAGAATAAATGCACATGGCCAACCAAAAGCGCTACCCGTTAGACCCAGAACCTCTAGCGTACTATGTGTGCTATTTTCTGAATCTGGTACAAGAAGTCTGATTCAAGGCATAGTCCATCAAGCACTTCTTCAGACAAAGACAATAGTTACTAAGTGAGATTCAAGCTGTAGTACATCCCATCTATGCATAGTATATACATGCCCAAAGAAATTTCACTTTTAATTTCTTTGTCACTTATATTTCGGAACTTGACCTTTTGAGGGGGAATTGTTGGCTGTGTATACACTTGTGAGCAAAAGCTCAACTTTCTCCCTTTTACTTTAGTCCCACATCGGTTGGACCTCTTCCCCCTTTGTTTGTATATATTAGTTCTTCTTTATTTCTCTCTTAAGATGTTGTGTGGGGAACCCCTTGGGGGACACGCGGGCGCCGCCGCCCGGCCCGCTCGGTTCGGCACCTAACGGGTGCGGGTACGTGCCCACACCTGCGGGCGTCGAATGCCGATCCAATTTACTCTTCGGGTTCGGGCTGGGATCCAAAATATCTTTTTGCTCCTCCTTGTTTTGAACCGGTTTTAAACTCTTTGGAGATTTGAACGCGTTGGACATTTATTGCTCCATATGTCCAGGTTCATTTGGCACATGTGACAGCTTCTGTAACAGCTCATATGACAGCATTTTTCTCCACGTTTTTTCTTTTGTTATTGCTCTTTAATGGCCTATTTATGAGTCATTTAATTTTTTGTCCGTTGGTTGTGTCCAGGAACTGCCTTTATATTGCGGTCTCCTCCTTTTTTTACAGAATATTTTTCCTCTACGTGAAACCTATTTCTCTGGTTCTTCTCTCCAACAACATTCTCTCCTCTAAATTCTTGCTCTGGACAGAGCTAAGTTCGATCTCTCTCTCTCTCTCTCTCTCTCTCTCTCTCTCTCTCTCTCTCTCTCTCTCTCAGTTGTGTGCGACGAAGAGAAGTCGGTAGTCAAAAAAATTTACCACTAGGAGCTTCCGAGAAACGTCTGCACATAGACCTCAGATTAACTCTTAGAACAGTGCTTCGTGTACGACTTCCACGGAGGCCGGCAACATTAACTATTTTTATTTTATTTTTTATTGTTTACAGATTTCTAAACGAGAAAAGGTGGTGATATATATATATATATATATATATATATATATATATATATATATATATATATATATATATATATATATGGAAAGATCTCATATTTTAATTCTATATACATAATATACATTTTTTTCTATTTATTTTCAAAAATAGAATTTCTATTTTTTCCAGTTTTACTTTATATACATATACTATTTATTTTATTGACTATTTATTATTTATTTTGTTAGAAATATAGTTAGTTAGAAATATATTTATATAATTTTTCTTTTTATATGGAAATCATTTGCATATTTGATTTTTTTTATGATAATACTATTTTATTTCAAATTTGAAATTGATGACAATAGTATAGTATAGATATACACGGCTCTTATTAGAAGATGACAATAAGCTCCCACTCTAAACAATTCAAGAAAAAAAAATCTCACACTATACTATTCAAGAAGAAGAAAAAACACTGGCAAAATCTCACGCTATACAATTCAAAAAAAAAATCATACTAAAATTCAAGGGAAATGTTCTAAGGATTCGCGATACCAACAATCTGATTATGGCAAGGTTTAGGACTCGCAACTGATTTTATTAGTCTATCGTTGCTGTGGCGAGGTTGAAAATCCAACTACAAATGTCTATGTATCGTATATTGACGGACCAAAGAACACCTCAACGGTTGTCATTTACAAGACAGAAACCTGACAATAATATGGGATACAATAAATACTGAACCGTTGGGAAAATTATAATTGATAATCTTTTAAATAAAAATTAAATAGAGAGAGAAAGGAAAATTGAGGTGTCACAATCACAGTGATTCACTGACAGTCACTAAAGCACACTGAAAGCCCAAATCAAAAAGAGAAATATCGAGCACCGACTTCCACGCTACATGCCTTTTCCCGCTCCACGACAGAAGAGCACATGAACTTCAAAATTGTGGGGCTTCTTTCTCTCTGCAAAATTGGCATCACGCCGCAGGAACCTGTGAGACCTAGCTACTACTAGGAAAGCAGTGCAGGAGCAGGCATGTATAAAGCCTGCTAAAATGTAGGTGCACCTTTGATGCTGCTCTCAATTTAATCATGTGTAGTCGATCGTTAAAGCATTCATATTACTTCGGTTGTCCCAACCAGGACCAGGAATACAAACCAGAATTCATTTCAAGTTCCCACGTCTTCTTGCTTGGTACTCTCTCTCTCTCTCTCTCTCTCTCTCTCCCTCTTTTGGACAGATGGATATTACAATTTTGCAAGATTGAACACAAACATGACTTAATAATCACGCACACTCTTTAACATTCATATGTAGTATTGAACATTCATATTGAATACTTGGGACATCAAAATACAAATATATCAGGACATTTGAACTTGTATCTGTAAAACATAAACTAAAATGAAATATCAAAAGGAAAAAAGTTCAATATTAAAAAAAGTGAGAATAAAATAACCTAAATATGTACAAGTCAACACCTACCCTCCATAAAACATTTTTTACTTGCAACATTTCTATACTAAAAGTTATTATATAAATTTATAGTTGTTTTTAAAATAATTGTGGAACGTCCCCAAAATTCTAAATAATGCGAGCTAAGGGTCGATTTCCGTCTTCAACATAAAAATCAATCCAATTGTATCGTTGTTAATAATATGAAACTACTAACTTGCCTTACTCCTCCTTCCACTTTTCCCCTCTTTCTGATAAGCTCAAGAAGCACCCATGAATGTTTATTACGTACTACAAATTTAAGAGAAATACATAAATACAAAGAAGAATTTATTGTCTATCCACTAATCTATAAATGCAACCTCCACTCCAGTCATGCACCATCTTCCCCGGAAAGCAGTGACAAACTCTCATTTGTCTGAGAATTCACCATCCAGCCTCTGCTTTTACTCGAGAGTAGAATTGACTGTCCTCTTCTAGCAACTGCAAGCTGAAAATGTGCGTCGATTACAAACGACCTTCTCGCCATTTGGGGTACATCAGGAGGTGAGGAGTTCAGATATAATCTCAATACTAAAGGCTTCATGCAGATTTGGGCGAAGGTGCTACTAGTAAAACCAAATACAATTTCTTCAATAGCTCAGGATTCACAGCCTGCAAGTAACACAAGCACAAAAGATTCACATGGCAAATCAATAAGGGCTTGCAGAATAGGGCACTTCACAGAATGATTGCAACTTGAAATAAACATACACAAAATTGACTGTTACTGAATCTGGAATAATTCAAATAGGTATGCCTGAACAAAATGGGGAAAAGGACATCAAATAACCCAAAAACGATGAGAAATGCACAACTCCATTCCAGAATATCCAAAATTTATTATTGTAAGTACATTTTAACCACCATGTAGACCTCAGAAACTCGAACAGTAAACTAAAAGATGTTAAAATATTCCACTTTACAGGTGTGAGATGAAGATCAAATTTAAAATAATTCACGAATGCTTGCATGACAACCAATTATACCCTTGCATTCGTGTTAAGGCTTGGTTTTGGATTGTTGTTGTTTTTCGATAAGCGGAAGCAAAAGCAGCTTCTGACATCAAAACTGCCCCAGAAATTTTACAAAATTAATTATAAGATGTTACCAGACTGCTTTTCAAAACATAAAGCAGAAGCAGCCATGATAACAATCCCAACCCTGGACTAAGAAAGTTTCAGCATCTCCAAAATTCGCTAGTAAAGAAATATGTGTTGCATGTGTATGCAAGTTGCTAGAAACCATTCAAGAATCAAATGAATGTCCCACTGCTACTTTAAAACGTAAGATCAAATATTATTTCCAAACTGTGACCATAAAACAATTGGTCTATCCAGTGATCATGGTCATCTACAAACTCAATTATGTATTTGTGTTACATTATATTCATTAAACATGCACATTAAGCAGTAAATCTAATTTTTCCTAAGTTTCCTGTTGATATATTATAATGAGATATAATGAGCTAGTTTTGTTTTAAACTATCATAACTCATATAATGTTATAAATAAGCTAGATTTCTCTCCTTTTTTTCCCTTTTTTTTTCTTTCTTTTTTTTTTAACTATCAGAACCCAACGAATGAACAAGTATTTGTTCCTTTCCTTCAATTTTCTTGTAGGCAACCAGGATTCTTTATTTAAAACTACAAAAATATATACATACATTATGTAATAAAACTTAAATATGTATATAACCATGAATGGGCAGTCACATGTTGATGATTATGTTTGGTGACATAAATAAGTTAACCTTAATCCAGTAACATCATGCAGCCTAGCTAACACAGCATTGCCAGAGTGAAATTTGTAAAAAAATAATCATTCAAGAGATGTATATAGTTCCTTCTATGTTACAAAAACAAAGTACAAGTACCAGCACCGCCTGTCCCCTTGATGCCAACACAAGGCAAATATTGCTAGGTATTCTTCTCTACAGCTACAGCAAAATTGAGAGTGATGCCTGGAGAGAAGTACAATAAAATGGAAGGATTGGAAAAAAAAAAACTAAAGTCCCAACTTGCTTTCCAATACTTGTACAAAACAAACTCACTCTTTATCTATCAAGCACCAAATAGAAACTGGCAGAAGAAGCTTACCTCTTGCCTCTTTTAACGTACTCAGCCATGAAAGATATCCAAGCAAATCCAACAAACAATTTTCGAAAAAATAGCTTTAATGCCCTTACTTCTTCCGTTGCTTATTTCGTGAGACCCTCACAATTTTTCTACCAGCCTTGTCACCTCCCCCACTGCCCAAAGAGAAGCTTCCTCCCTGGGGAAACTCTAAATTCCCAGTTGCTTGAAACAGGGATGGATTTTGAGGTGCAGAGGGATTTGGATGGCTACCAAACTGGAAAACTGAAGGGCTAGCTGGCTGAACAGCTGGAGAACCAAATGTAAAGCTTGGAGTTGCAGAATGATTGGCCGGCTGCCCAAATGTCGGAAAGGATGGAGATTGGTTTGTGTCATCTGTCATGGTGTCCTCAACATTCATCTGATCATTTCCAGGAGACCCTGACATCACTGCACCAAATCCTATGGCTGGATTCAATACTCCAAATGCAGGCTGTGTAGAGGCAGGGGTTGATGAGGCAGTGGGATTGGCTGAAGTGAATGAGAACACAGAGCCTGATGCCGGGCCTGACGATGACCCAAAAGCTGGGCCTGATGATGACCCAAATGCTGGGCCTGACGATGAACCAAACATAAATGGCGAACTTCCTGAAGCAGAAGTAGACTGTCCAAAGGAAAATCCAGTAGACAGAGAAGATGATGTAGAAATAGATGTGGAACTGCCTGAATCGGGAGCTGATAGCCCAAACGAAAATCCTGTAGACGATGATGTACTGGAGGTAGATGTGGAACCAAAAATGGAAGATGTGGATGCCTGAGAACTAGAACCAAACAAAACAGCACTAGTTGATGGCATAAATGATAAGCTGGTGCTAGCAGTAGGACTAGCACCAGTGGAAACGGAAAACCCAGAACTTGGTGTAAAAGGTTTGGCACTCGAAGGTGCAGATCCAACTGCCATGACACCAAAACTGTTTGAGGAAGAGTTACTCAACCCAAATGATGGAGATGAAGAAAAAGAAGTTAAATGACTTGTAGAGCTCTTTGACATCAATGAGGTCCCATTCCCAGAATGAATCAGCTGAGCACCAAATGCGGACCCAACAGTAGCAGCAGAAGTTGTAGAGTTCTGAGAATTACTATTAGCAAGTGATGGGCTCAAACTACTAGATTGGGTTGAAGCACCAAATCCAAAAATGCTGCTTCCTGTACTTGGTAATGAAGCAAAAGAAGAGCTGTTCGCACCCATACTTGAAAACGAAGATGAAGACCCTGGTGTGGAGGAACTGCTAGTCGAGCTTGAATTAATATCTGACGTCGTCAATGCATTGCCGCTGCTGGAAAATACAAAATTGGTGGGATTACTCGTGCTTGGAACCGCAGATGTACCCAGGGCAGTGGCATTACTCATACTGAATGGTGAGGTCTTGGCAGGCTCCGCTTCCAAAGCAGGCAATTTAGATTTATCCAAAGATGTAGCACCAGAAGCATTTGGGGCACCAGATCCATACTGGAAAGAAGGGATTGTTGAGAAAACAGGTGCTGCAGATGAGAAAGATGGCCTAGAATTCGCCATCGCCGGAGTACCACTCAGGAATATTAAGCTTGAGGGAGTTTCGGATTGCGTGGTTGCCGGGGTCGCAGAAAGTGAAGAAGTGGATGACGCTCTACCTAGTGAGCCATTGCTTGGGCTTGGAGGTGCAGTACAAGCACCAAAGGAAAAGGAAGGTGTAGTTGACATTGATAATCCTGAGGAAACATGTTCAAATGACTTGAATATATCTCCAGCCTTCTGTGTTTCACCAGCAGCCTTGATTAAGTTAGATCCTTCAGCTAAAGTTGAAATAGCATCACTGCAACAAAGGCATAAAAAATCGAGAAGGTTTATAAACATGCAAAAATACCATTATCAACAAAAATTCAAATGCCATGATGTTTATATGTTCTGCTCAGTACATTCTCTCTTAAATTGATCAATGCAACAGTAGGATTAGTGTGCTATTTTAAAATAAGATCTCTTGGCGTTCCATGAGATCACATGTAAATCCTGAGATTATTACAAGGCACGGAAAGTATTTTTGAGCATCTCTGTTAAGATTCAATGTATTAGTATTTGCAAGAGAAAATTAATATATCCAGTTATCTGGAATTGGAAAGACGATGCTTGCTTAACTGTATAGAATTACGAAAAGGACCCTTGGAACAATGGGAATAGCAGACCTTTCAGAATAAAGTTCCAATATATTAGTATTTGCAATATAAAATCAATAGATTCTATCTATCATTCTCTTGCACAAATTATATGCATCTATTTAATGGCAGTAAATCATTACAAAGGTTTGTAATAGAGAACCACTTTTTGCAGTGGTAACTAACAATTCATCATGATCTCTCTCTCAAAAGTATGCATAGCTTCATATTACCTACAAATCTAGTTTAGAAATGAACTATTATATCTGAAATAATTTCTTTTGTCAAAAAGATAGCCCTTTAACTAAAATGACAGGAGGAAAAAAATCTGAGATAATACAAACTCAAACCACTGAAAATAAGAATAAAAAACCTGATAGATGACTTCAATTCTGATCCTGTCCATGCGTCAACTTTTACACCTGCAGTGTCATTAACACCCACTGTAGTTGATGGGACTGCAAATATATTAGCAGCACTGGAGCCAGAACTAAACAAAGACGTTGATTGTTCCTTCTGAAAAGCTGGCTGATTCAGCAAAGGGGATGGCTCAGTAGGAGCTGGAGGCTGCTGAGAATGAGAACAGGGATCAGATGTTATGGGAAATGTGAAGCCAGTGCCTATTTCAGAAACAACAGGCGGAGCGAAAGCTTTCTTGTCAGCCTCTTTGAACAATATAGAACTAGATGATGACACCAGGGGTCTCTCTGAGATTGCTGTTTCATGTACAAATTCCTTGTGATTATTCAACTCAGCTTCTGATGATGCTGTTTCAGAACAAATATTGTTCTTCTTAGGCATCTTTAATGCAGCTTCTGACACTGATGTCTCAGAAATGACATTCTGAGACTTGGGTTTCTTCGACTCGGCACCACTTTTTTCTGTAGTTAATGGACTGGCAAGATTCCTCGTGTTGTAGTCATCATCGTCCTCCAGTTCAAGTGAATCCTATCAAAAAAAATGAAACACATTAGTTCATAATATTATGAGAAAATATACAGACATAAGACAAATTAAGTTGCATGAAAATAACAAATCTTTTCAATACTTGCTAAGAATTAAATGATTCCATAGGAATAAGTATTCTCATACCTCAGGTGCACTCATTTGGAAAGATGGCCTTTTTGATTGAGGAAGCACATAATCTGAAACAACAGAATATGTAGGTCTACTACCAGGATTGGCATCTTTAGAAGGGGTAGAAGCATTCTTCAAGCCATTGGTTTCAGATGTCAACTTAACTCCTAGGGTAGAAGACTTTGAGCGACCATTTTCTTCAACCATATCCACCTTTCCAGAGGAGAAACTTCCGATTGTTGGCAGAGGAGAATCGCTAGCGATGCCAATGTCCTGCATGGTAGAGAATTTGGATGTATCTATTTCCTCCATGCTTCTACGAGCCCTTCCATGTAACATGTCATGTGTCAACTTAGAAGGGGATTCATCCCTGTCTATAGTTTTCATTTTAGATGATCGCTCTGTAGGTGAAGGCAATAGTTTATCCAGCTGTTGGAACAATTTGTGGGCTGTCTCACTTGATTGAGGTGGAATAGGAGCTAGAAGAAGGGGTTTCTGAACTGAAGTTGAGCCTCCAATGACTTCTTTAGAAACTGGGGTTAAGGGACTAGAAAGAAGACTTCCAGAAAGTGATGGCCGTGAGTCCTTTGAAGGAGAGCTCAAATTACATTTCTGCCGAATCCTGCGGATAGGACCAACAGATCTAAAATCACCATCTAAGACTGAGCTCCCTCGTTTCGATGCCTGCTTAACCAAATTAGAAGCCAGTATTATCATAAGATAAAAAAGCAAAGTTCAAATTCGTGGGCAGAAATCCACTGTGAATACTGCAGATAGTATGCCATTCTAATATATACACTTACAGCGTACAATAATCAAAATTTGACGATAAAAATTAGGGTTATTTAGTAATAGGGTCTCATATAATATGTGATATTAGGGTTTGGGTCTCCAAAGTGTCCGGCATTAGAGTTTAGGTCTTAAAATCACTGTTCACGTAGGCTTATGAACAGTGATTTTAAGACTCATATACTAACGTTGGACACTTTGAAGACCCAAACCCTAATATCACATATTATATGAGACCCTACTACTAAATAACCCATTATTCACAAATTGAATTGGCAAAAATTGAAGTCGAGGGAAAAGAAAGGGGGTGTCTCCAATAAGTGAATAGGATAGTAAGTGTACATCATTTTCGATCCATAAGTACAGTTTATTTTTATATTATTTTTTTGGTACATCTGAAAGTAAAAAAGTGAATTAAAAACTAGAAAAGAGGTCCTTCTAACTTGTGATTAACACCCACACTATCTAACCAACTGAGACAGATGTAGTTATTTTGTCGTGTCTTCACTATCATAACATGAAACGAGGTGAAATTATCTTCCATGCCAAAGTAGGTAAGAGAAGAGCCACGACCATGAAAAATTTATCATCGCTGCTTTTAAGAAAGCTATAAAAGAAGGCAAATTATAAGGGCACTGCACATTTTACTCGGGGCTAGCCCATTTCAAAATTAGAAAAAATTACAAGTTTGCCATCATGAAAGTTACTCTTTAGTGGGCTAGCCCCGAGTAAAATGGGCTAGGGAGGGTTTGGGAGGATTTGGAAGTAGTGGGCTAGTATGAGTAAAATGTTGGGTTAGTATAAGTAAAAGTTCCTCTTTAGTGGGCTAGCCCCAATCCTGGGCTAGCCCCAAGTAAACTGTGCAGTGCCCTTATCAAAAGCCTAAAAGAAGAAGGTGACGACGACGACGATGATGATGAAGACGAAGACAAACAAGAAGAACTTTAAACATGGAATATCATTTTTAAGGGATCCAATGATTTCAGATCGTAGGACTTTCAAAGTAGAAAAATCAATGGAATGCCGTGGCGAGTAATTATCTTTCATACCAAAGTAGAGGTGCAACTACGAGAACTGTATCATCGCTGTAAAACTTAAAAAGCAGAAGATTGATACCAAAGTAGAGAAGAGAAGAGTTTTAAACATCCTTCATAAGAAGAATTTTAAACATGGAAGATCATTCATAAGGGATCAAATGCTTTCAGGTCATATTACTTTCAAAGTAGAAAATTAAATGGATTGTCGTGGCAGATAATTAGTTAGAAGAGGAACCACAACCAGAAGCCATTCTAAATGTGTGCTTTTCATGTATCAGAAATTTCATCATTTAGCTCCCTCACCATGGATTCAGTTCGGTAAGAAATGAGAACAAAATGGAACTTGTACTAATTAGTCTAGAATCTAAACCAGGCCCAGGCATACTAACAAGCAGTCGTCGTCTTGCACAAGCTCACGAAATATGTTGCAGCTAACCTTAACCGCTTTATACAAAAGGTGGATGCCCAACATCCCAAAAAGACATTGTTGGATCCCCAGGGTCCAAGTTAGGATATGTAGGCTGAGCATTATTCAGGTTCGGACCAAGAACCGAACCGATCAGAACCAAATAAGTGTTTCGGTTCGGTTTGGAGAAAGCTAGGGTCAGGTTCGGATCTGAAAAGGGCCCAATTCAGTTTCTGGTTCGGTTTTGGGCTTCGGTCAAAAACTGAAAACCGAATAAGAATCATGAAATACATAAATACCTTTACTATTCACACACACACACACACACACAACATATATATATATATATATATATATATATATATATATATATATATATATGAGTTGGGATCAGGATCCCCGCTTTTAAGCATCCCTGAATGTTCCAAAATTACATCCATTGGATTGTGCATTTTTCTACCGTTCATATTAGATCACTAAAGTGTCCAAATTCTCGTGAGAAAAAGACAATCCAACGGTTGTAATTTTGGAAACATTCAGGAAATCTTAAGAGCAGGAATCCTGATCCCATATATATATATATATATATATATATATATATATATGTGTGTGTGTGTGTGTGTGTGTGTTTCATTTCTCTCGTCATCTCTTCCCAGCCGAGTACTACAGAGAAAAGAGAAACCCTAATTAGTAATTATTGATCGCTTATTTTGTTTCATATTTTTTTCTAATTTGTTTTCCTTGGTAAGTATTATTTGAGATAAAAGAAACCCTAACCCTACAACTAATTTTCTTTGTTAATTGTGCATATCTCTAAGTTGAGAAACCCTAACTCTATTTGTTTTTCTCAAAGTGATGGGCATGGAGCAAACCCACGATGAGCTAATCTACGGCGTCAATGATCGGAAGCTCGGCTCAACCAGATTCCAAGAGATGTTCCTCCTCTTCAAACCAAAAATATTCTGTAGGAAATGTAGATTCTAGATAATCTCAATTTTTGTAGAGTTTTTGGTGAATATTGATAAAAGGATGAATCAAACAAATCACAGTTACTTATAATTGGTTTCTAAGTGTACGAGATAAATAACTTTAAGGAACAAAGATGGAGAAAGATGCAAAGTCCATCTGAAATTATAGGATTCAACATGTACTTCTTGGCATTTGGTTATTTCTTAACTTGTGTGGACAGAAGAATAATATTATGAGGACAACCTGTTTATTGAAATGCTGCTATAATTCATAACTTCTCTTATTACTTCAGTAACACGTTTACATGATTAAGACAAATTTGTTCTCTCTGGATTTTTTTTTACTTGGCCATTGTCTCTCTTGCATTCTTTGTCTACTGGAGTTGATTAGAACATGACAATAATTAGGTGTTGTGTTTTGCAAATCGAAATTTGTTTCATTGATCTGAATGTAGGACTTCACCTTTTACTTTCATTAGAATAATTATTTAGGAAACAATTATGTGTCTAATTAGTTAGTTGGTTCCTTGTCATAATGAAATGAACATTGTTGGAATGCCAACAATCTACAAAGCACAAAAACTCCAAAAATCTGAGCCTGTGTCATGCCAGACAAGTATCACACACAACCCAGATGCTCCAAAATACACTATGATGCACCAAGGAATTCTTGGCGACCCAACGGTCCCAAACATTTACATGTTTCCATTCCTTTGAAACCACGTCACTGTACTCCACATTACAACACAGTAAGAACATTACACTCCAAATGATAACATGACTAAAAAATCCATGTGTATAGCAGTAGCACCAAAAATCTACATCTATCCTATCAAGTTAATATAACATATTCGATACTTGACAATGAGATAATTACTATCTTCTATGTTGGTTCTTTTCTTTTTATTAGCATGCAACAAAACCCACAGCATAAAAACTAAACATGCAGCATCAATTTCATTTAGTATGAAGGTAAAGGAGAGAAGGATCAAAACTATCCACCTTGAAGAAACGCTTATTTGCCTCGACCGAGTAGATCTCTGAATAAATCATATGTATGGAACCCAAATCCAAACGGCTCTTCGAGCCAACAAACCATCTCAATGCACCATGCGGAGCGGAACATTACTAGGTGTCGTATTTGTGTCATGTCGGACACAAGATTAGTGAGATTCCGACTACTGATATTTAGTGATAAACAATGTTTACCAAAATAAACTATGCTTCTAAACTCTAGGTAAAAGAAAACATTTCCATTAAAGTTTTAAGCACGGTAGTCAAAGACACGTCCTAAGACGTGCCTCGCACCTTACTAGGCGCCTTTTTCCAAGCAGAAACAAAAAAAGCGTGCCTAATGTTTTCTCTGTTTTTTTGTTTTTCAAAAAATTGCAAGGGTCGAAAATAGCCCTTACCTCATACAAGTGGTAAGAAGAGTCATTTTCCACGTTAGCTAAATTTGGCTACAGTTAAACTGGAAAAAACTAAAATTTACTAAAAGTGTGGTAGGAAGAATACATTCTTGTTAGTAATGTTGCCTACTAATGTTTTTCTACTAGTTCACTTGGTTATGTTTTAACAAGGTTTTGTTGGTTTTAATATCTTGTTTGGTTTTATTTCTTACATTACTAATTTATTTATATACTTTTTATTATTTTTTTATTTTTGTGACTCGCTTCGCTCGGACGTGCGTCTTAAATGCATCTTGCGCCTCAGGCTATATGGACCCTTTGTGCCTCGAGTGCACCGTGGCCTTTTACTATACCTTGGTTTTAAGTATGTAGTATTCACA